>CAIGRL010123228.1:0-14544 GCA_903798325.1 Fraxinus xanthoxyloides | reverse complement strand
ATAGCCTAAGTCGATCTCAAATTTATTAACTTCTCACTACTATGCCTGTCATTGAACATGTTTGTATAACATGATTGCTTTTATTATATAGTTTCTCACATTGTTTCATATTTTTTTTTCTAGGATTGAGTTGTCACATTGTGCACAATAACAATGTTCAAAAAGATATCTAGGCTCAAGATTCAGAAGAAAACATTCCACCTCGCGCTTAAGCGTGAAAATAGACAATCAAGAGTACTTTGACCGTCTACGGTATGCCTAGACGGAAAAAGGGACTAAATCAGTAAAATGCTCTATCATTGCAAAAATCTAAATATGAACAAATTTAAACCATGAACCCATCCTAGTCGAAATCCAGCCAAACAGATTTGGCCACCAATAAGGCATTATTGATTTGAAATATTTATTATTTTAATTATGTTTTTGTTGAAAATTTAAAAAATATGTATAGAGTTCTTATAAATTTTAGAGGTATGAGTTATTTTATTTATTTATTGATCTATAATAAGTAAAATAATATAAAAAAAAATATTAGGTTCGGGGCAAATCTAGACTCTTGAGATGTCACTTCCATGTCTTGTCATACGTTAAAATCAAGAATATAAATAAATCAAGAACCAACGTTAATAGGTGAAATTATAAAGTGTTTAACATTATACAAACCAAAGTTGGATGCTCGCTCCCTTCTAGATTCTTATCATCCTGTTGAAAAATTAATTTCATAAAAAGTTCCTCTAGCCATTTCACCAAGTCAATATTTGTAATCACAACAAAGTGTAAAGTGATTCGACTCAATCAATCCACTTCAAGTCTCCTGTTGGCCACCATGACTCGTATTTTTTACTAGGCCGACCCCCGTATACAAAAAGTGGGGCACGACATGCATTCAGAAAAAAGTTAAAATGGTCTGTGTGGACCCGTTGTGCAGGCAGCGAGCACAGAGAGTGTGGCCTTGCTCTCCATACAGCATGACCAGATTTACACCACTTGACACGAAAAAAAACAAAAGGGAAAGAAAAGTTTACTGGAGTCGACAAAATTAGGAAGCCCTTAATCACAATTTACAAGGTAATTAACGAGCTATTTGCAAGAGATAACTAACTAGAACCATATAGCCTTCGCATCAATGAGCATTTGCTTTAGAGATCCATCAACATGGAGAGAGATGACATCCGTGGCGGAGCCAACATATACGCCGCCTATGAACACCGCTGGCACGGTGGGGCTGCAGCCTAAGCCTCTCAAGGCCAACTCCATTTCTCTCCCTCTTGCTTCTTTATCAAGTTCATGTACAGCAGGANTTTACTGGAGTCGACAAAATTAGGAAGCCCTTAATCACAATTTACAAGGTAATTAACGAGCTATTTGCAAGAGATAACTAACTAGAACCATATAGCCTTCGCATCAATGAGCATTTGCTTTAGAGATCCATCAACATGGAGAGAGATGACATCCGTGGCGGAGCCAACATATACGCCGCCTATGAACACCGCTGGCACGGTGGGGCTGCAGCCTAAGCCTCTCAAGGCCAACTCCATTTCTCTCCCTCTTGCTTCTTTATCAAGTTCATGTACAGCAGGACTTGCACCTAATTCATAAAATAGTTGCTTTATGCTGTAACACATGCAACATGAACTTTTGGTGAAAATCACTGCTGCCCTTTTTGAAGCCAAATCTCTTATTCTATCCATTTCAAACTTCTTCTGCCAAAAAATCCCCGTAAAAGGATCGATAACTTGATTGAACGACGCTAATTAAAAGCTGAATTTCGCGTAAACTTTAGGTGTTCTTTGTGTATGACTGTGTGTAGTTTGAGCTTTCATCATCCTTATTTATAGAGGTAGTTGATAGTAATGGATTACATTATTTATCCTGAAGAGAAAAGCTAGAAATACTCACATATATAAAAATGAAAAGAGAAAGTAGGTTTCTGTCTTTTGGTAGGATGGGCTTTTCAGCATAATCTAGTAATACATGTCGAACGTCATTGAAAAATATTTGTTTGGAATAGAATAAGGTAATGGATTACATTGTTTAATACAGAGACGAAATCTAGAACTTTATAAGTGCGATTTCTACACTTATTCGAGGCCATCAAAAGTGGACATTTGACAGTTGATTTGATGGAATTACTACTTAATTAGGTTAAATATAGATTCTTGTTGGTTAAATTCGATGTTGGATGGATATTGATGAAAAGAATTGAAAACAGGCAAAAAAAAGTTTAAAGAGAAATAATTGTGAAAGTTCGAGGATCAAATTTTAAATATCCAAAACTTGATTTAGACCGAGGATGGATAATTAAAATGATAGGATCAAATTGGATGAAATTGAAAGTTGAATGACTCATGGGAAGTACAAAAGAGGACTAAAGATGAAAAGAAGAAGAAATCAAGGACCAAAATAAAGAAACTGACAAAGTTATACCTTGCAATCTCAATTTAGTTCTGCAGAGGTCCAAATAGCAAATTGCTATGGCCATGAGATCGCAATGGCTATAACCATGCAATCCCATGGTTCATTTCGACATGTTTTCCTTTTTGTATGTAATTCTACCTTATTTTTAACCTAATTCGGAGGCCTAATTTCGAGAAACCAAGCTTTATAGGGAGAACAAGATGTAAGAAACAAGCATATATCATTCCTACATGGAAATTGAAGAATATTTCTTGGATTTTGGGCGAAGAAGAAAAAGGCGCAAAAGAAGATTGTTCAAAAGGATTGAATAGATTCAAAAATTCGGGACTTTTCGTCTTTTTTTTTTCTTTTCTACAACTAAAATTCGATGATGTTTTATTATTTAAAAAAATGTTCTTGTGATTTTATATCGATCAGCTAAACTTTTAATTACGAGGACATAGATAAGTCATTTGTTATGAAGTTTTAATATCAATTTCGAGACTTCAACATTTGATGTTTGTTTATCTTGAATGATTGTTTTAGTTTTTAATACATTTCAATTATGTAGCTAATAATTGAATTGATGTATGGAGTTCATTTTCTGCAAGAGAAAGAATAAAGAATATAGCACGTGATAATAATCATGGTAAGATTCGAAATATGATAGAGATACATTGCTATGCCTTATGTGATTTAATTAAATGTTAGTGTTTAATGCATCGTTGCATGTTCGTATCCTTCAAAAAGAAGGGTCACATATGTTGATATGTTTAATTCTACTCCAGAGAACGTTGAACAAAATAGGAATATTGATCATCAAAATTTACAAATGTTGTCATTGTCTTGGATTGTTGTTAAAATTGATTAATAAAATGGGGATTCAAAATCTTATATCTCGTCTTTGTTGGGTTTATGGACATCACATATCTCCACAATAGTATGATATTGTCCACTTTGGACCAAAGTCCTCATGGATTTACTTTTGAGCTTTACTTCGAAAGGTCTCATACCAATGAAGATATAGTCTATACTTATAAATCCATAATCTTTCTCATTTCTAACTAATATGGGACTATGGGTGCATTCCCAACAATCCTCTCCTTGTGAGAAGGATAATTTCTTTACTCTTTATTACTTGAATACGATATTGTATACTAAAGGAATTTTAACAATCAGAAATATTCAAATACATCAATGGGAGGAAAAGACTCCTTTTTGGCTTTTGTAAGATACGACTGCATATTTGTTGGGATAAGGAAAAGAGTTGTTGATTGCATTGTTTATCATGAAGAGGGATACTAGAAATTATTATCACATTCAGAAATAATAAAGAAAATATATTTTTTTCTGGCTTTCTTAAGATAGACTATATAACAGTACCATATACTGCGTACAGAACATGCTAAAAAGATCGTATGTTTTGATAAGAAAAGGGGTGTAGATGATTTGCTTGAAAATAATGTTGGGAAATAAAACGGATTGAGATAATATATATGACACGATATGAAATATATGATCGCAAACAAATAACAAGATAAAAGGCAAAATAATTGATAGATGAGCGAAGTATTTTATTCAATTGACTAATATGGAGAAAACAAATACAATAATTGTGCTTACACAATTATCTTATATTTCAGTAATACAAAACTTGTGAAAAAAGTCTAATATTTATAAGGGTGAAAGTCAAACCCTAAAAATACCACAAAGATGGAAACAAGATAAAAAATCATATGGAATAAAGGAAACAAAATTTTTCCAATATTTTTTCAATAAAAATACGTGCAAAGAAGGAAATAATATTTTCTCAAAAAATCCAACCTAATTTGGGTAAAAAAAATCCAATAATCCCCACAATTACACAAGTTTTGATTCAACGAATGAAGCTCCAAGATTTCTCCACCTGAAAAAATAAATTCGACAGCAACAAAAATTCGAACTCTTCAACAAGAACCAAAATTTCTCCAACACAAAATTACTCATCATCTTCCGCGGTATCCAACATGGATACATAAACCCAAGCACCGATTCCCCAAAATTCACAAAGAATAAAAATTACCAAATATTGTCAAATCACACCCTGTAGCAGAATCAACTCTCAATACTTTCATAGAAGGCCACATGCAAAAATGCTAAAAGCATGTGCAACCAAATCAGCATCCACGTACCTATCTCCATAGGTCTACACTAGCCGTTGAATACGATGGAACAACAGGTAATGGTGGCAAAGCGGTATAACCCATATCTTCCAAACTTGACTGAGTAATATTTCTCAATATGGAACCTGAACCAAATCCCAAAGGTACATCACAAAACTGAATCTTCACCATGATACTAAATCTATGCTGACTTTTCTTCACAAATTCTGCCCGACCTTGCAGGATGTATAACTGGGATCTTTTCCGCCCCTTCAATACAACACGAACACCTTTTTGAACCATCGAGACTCTACTTCTTCCAGAGAACGTGTACCATTTGTATTAAGAGTACTCAATAAAATGAGATTCTTTTTCAAGTCCAGAATATGTCAAACTCGATCCAGTGTTCTACATATTCCATCCACTAGCTTCAATTTGATTCTACCAATACCGACAAGGTTCGTTGTTACTCATGACAACAACAACTTGCGTCACCATTTCATATGTTTCAAATAAACCCTGATTGGGACACATATGGAACACAAAAGTTGTATCCAAAATCCACTTCTTGTTACGTTTAGATTTCATGTTAGAAATCGTCAAAATATCTCCATCACTCAAATAGTTCTCGGCTGTGTTGGTGTCGTTTGAAATACTTGATTGCTTCCCATGATTTGTAGTCAAATTAATTTTGTTCTACAATTTGTTGCAATTTCTTTTAATGTGTCATTTCTTCTTACAATAATAATAAACCTGATTACTGAAATTTGACATCGACTTACCTCTTTTCTGATCACCATGAACAACAAGGCATCTTCTATCTCTAACCTCAAATCCAATCAGGTGATTCATCTTCTCTTTTGAAAACAAAGTACCGAATCTTCAATGGTGAGAGTATTATGACTATACAAGATCATGTTTCTAAACGAAGTAAACAAAGTGGGTAGAGAACACAAAATGATTAAAGTCAAATCTTCTTCATCATACTTTACCTCTAAAGTCTTCAAATAAGCGACGATCTCCTAGAACACAACCGATGATCTTCCAAAGATCCTTTCAACCATGCGATGAGAATACAACATCTGCTTCAGATGCAATTTGCTTTTCAGACTTTTAGTCATGCACAATTACTCAAACTTCAACTATAACGCAACTACCGTTTTCTCCTTTAAAACATCTTGAAGAATATTGTTAGAAAGATGAAGATAGATATGTGAAAGTGTCTTTCTATCCTTTCGTTGTATCTCATCTGTCGTCCAAGTTGTGGGCATTTTGTCAAATCCCAACAACGCATCATCTAAATTCATCCGTGCGATTACAGCTTACATCTTCACTTGCTATAACGAAAATCTTGTATTGCGATTCAAGAGCGAAATTTCGTACTTCAAAGCCGCCATCAATAACAAAGCCTCGAACAAATCACAACCAATAGTTCCGATACCACTTGTTGGGAAATAAAACGGATCGAAGTATTATATATACACGATATAAAGTATATGATCACAAACAAACAACAAGATAAAAGGCAAAATAATTAATTGGTAGATGAACTGAGTATTTTATTCAATTGACTAATATGAAGAAAACAAATACAATAATTGCACCTACACAATTATCCTATATTTCAGTAATACAAAACTTATGAAAAAACCTAGTATTTATATGGGTGAAAGTCGAACCCTAGAAATACCACAAAGATGGAAACAAGATAAAAATTCACGTGAAATAAAGAAAACAATATTTTTTCAATAAAAACACATGCAAAGAAAGAAAAAATATTTTCTCAAAAAATCTAACATAATTTGGGTCAAAAAAATCCAACGCCTTTGTACAACATACAAATTGACACATATTAATTTTCATATAGCCAATCAGAATCCTACAACAGGATCAAGTGCTCGAGGGACCTTGGGATATATTCTTTTGTTTTGTGGGAGAAATTCTTTATATCGTGGCCAACTTTTGGAGAGAGTAGTATTATTCAAATAGACCTGCATTTATAAAAAGACTGATGTAGCAAAAGAAAATGGTCTACTTCAATAGAAAGATTAAGTAGATAAGAACGCTCCTCTTAACCTTTTAGATAAGTCAATTTAACATGATATCAGAGTCGTAAAAAATCTTAGATTCAAATCTTGTTACCACCTATCTTTGAAAATCGTTCACATATTAGGGTTTTGATAAAAAATTAAAATAAAATTACATCGAACTTGTATCCAACGGACGAGTTGAATACTAAAAAAATCGGACAGCATCTTCTTCTTTTAATTGGATGATCATCACCAAATAAGAATCCTGGCCTTGTTAAGCCAGGAATTTTTGAGATGCTTTGGTGATGAGATAGGCAGATGCCATCCTTAAATTACAAAATCATCATCTTTTTGTCTATTGAGGTCTACTCTTCAACTGCTAAGAGCATTATCTTTAATTCTGTTTAGGAAATATTTTACGATATGAGGGCACGCATCACTTAAGTTGTCAGGAGACATTCCGGAGAAAGTTTTAGGAAAGCACACCATATTGGTTCGTAATGTATTGTTCGACTAACAAATTTTCTTGACAGTAAAATATAACCGATAAAATAACCATGTCCGCTCCCTATCGAAGAATTGTAGTAAATAAGAATATTTCAATCTCCGCCGCACTTCACCTCCTGATAACACCGATAGTGCAGGCATACAGAGTGCCACCCAGTCCCGGCTCTCGTTGCCTTAAGTAAGATAAGATTTATTTTCTAAGAAAATCAATTTTATTATTAAGGAATAGTAGATTGATGGAGAATGTGTGGTTGAAAAAAAAAAAAAATTATTGATGTGATGAAAAATATTATTTTATTGAAGAATGTATGACTGAAAATGAGTAGAAGAATGAAAATGAAAATTTTAATGTGATCAAGCATAAGCTAAAATTATAACTTTTAAATTATATTCTGAAAAATAAATAACTTAAAAATAAGTTTGACTACATTTAAGTATAATCAAACACACTTGATTGAATAATTAATACTACTATAAACCTAATATATAAAACTCAATCCCCCTCTCATGATAAAAATGAGGATTTTGGGACAAGCATCCACTATAAAAAGTGTAATTAGCTTTGTTTATAGGAAATACAAAATTCTCCCATTTATCAAATTAGAGTTTGTTTGGTGCATATTTTGGAATTAAAAATCCATTTTTACTGTTGATGTGATGGGGGAATATGTGGTTGAAAATGAAGGAAAAGTTATTGATGTGATGAAAAATATTATTTTATTGAAAAATGTGTGGTTTAAAATGAGTAGAAGAATGAGAATGAAAAAATTAATGTAGGCCAAACGGGAGCTTTCCATTTTTACTGTTGATGTGATGGGGGAATATGTGGTTGAAAATGAAGGAAAAATTATTGATGTGATGAAAAATATTATTTTATTGAAAAATGTGTGGTTGAAAATGAGTGAAAGAATGAAGACGAGAAAAATAATGTGACTCAAACGGGAGATTAGTAACTTTTCCAATTTTCCATACATAGTATTAAGGCATATATCTCAAAAGATAAATATAATTATAGAATCTTAATGTATTATATAAAAACAAAAAGGTAAAAGAAAAGAATGAGCTCTTTATCATGAAACCGACAAGGCTAACTTTTATTAGTACTAACTTTTATATGATGCCTAAAAAGGCATCTTTTTCACAAAGAATTATTGTGATGATAAGAATATGAAAGAGTTCTTAACACATTTTTAGTACTCTAATTATATGTCGAGAAGTGGAGAATCGATAAAGTATCCAACTCTGATTTTCAAAAAATGGTTGAGAAAAAAATTTAAACGCTAACAAAAGACAAGTTAGTTTATATTATGAATCAGATATAAACTGAAAATTTCACGAAAAATCGCACAAGCAAGTTTTTTCTTCAAAATTCAACTTATAAATAGTGGTGTTAAAGTGGACTGATTGAAAAGGGTCGTGTCCAAGAGCAACACAACCTCTTCTAGGTTGATATAATAGCTCACACGGCCCTCCGAACTGGCCCATAGGGACAAAAATGAATTGGATGAAATAAAATTTAAGATGATAATATATTTACTTAGTGAAGTTGTCTCGATCTCGATAGAAATAGCTTAAAATGTACTAAAAATAGGGATAGGCCACACATATGAATAATGCTATGTAACCACTGGGTTTATCACCAATTTAGATAGTAGTGAATCCCATTACTTCATTGAATTTAGCTATGTCAACGAGTCGAGTCGAAAAATAAAACCTCGAACTTTTTTGGGCCCGAGCCTAGCAAAGCCTGGCCAAAAAAATGAGGTTCGGCCCGGGGTTTCGTCCCGAGCCTTAGCGGGCCGGGCTGGGCCGACTAGAGTTTTTTGATTTTTTTTAAATGACTGTGCTGCCTTTGCAGGCAGCTCTTAAATTTTATTTATTTTTAAATATATTTATGGTGGGCTCGCCCGGGTTCGAGCCAACAGCCCAAAATGGATAGGGCCCCGGATCGAGCTTTCTGGGCCGAGCCGACAAACTTTTTTGCCATCTCTAATTGGATTGGAAGTGGTGATAGGGTCTATTGTCACCTAAACTGTCAACATTAATCACTAGAACTACGTAACATTATTCCACAAAGAAATATAGGGACTTGACACCAAATTTGAGGTAGCTAGACCTGACATGATTGCCGACGCTACTTATATAGAACTGAACGTACAATCAATAATACCATAAACATTTTTCATAACCATCCAAAAAAAAATATTTGAGTAGTAACTTTCAAAATGGCTCCAAATCATACCATAATCCTTTTCTAGAAAATAATTTTACCTGTTATCTCACTATATTGGACTGGCTTCTTTGAAATAAGCTGGAGAATAATCTTGAGCACAAGAAAAGAGCCATCAATTAGATAACACCAAACATCCATTTCCTCAACCATAGAACTTAGAACACTTCTGACAATACATTTCCTTTTCCTTTTTTCCTTTATCTAGTAGAGATTTTTTATTTTTATTTTTTTAGAAGAAGAAAACTCTACATTTATATTCATTCTTGTGGATCGAATTTAGATATCACTCTATTTTATTGTGATAATAACACATTTTTCTATCTTCAAAGATAAGGAGATAAAACTTATCATCTCTGTTATCATAAGTCGAGTGGTCTTACTTCAAAGATGAACAAAAGAAGACTTCCATCCTTCAAGTTTAGCTTAGATGTAGCTCCGTGTACTCCAATTCCATTATATAGTTTACGAGTCCAACTTATCTTTGTAAAATTCACTTACACTGTGAAATTTCTTTTAACCTTATATTACATATCAATTGCACCCCCCCAATGATGTAGGACATGCTCCTTTGTTAGGTGCTAATGCTAGGTGTTTATAAAACTTTGAATTAATTTTACCAGAGTCGATAAAACACGCTCAATGTTTACATGAGTACAAAGAGTAGCTACAGCTCACTTTTAACATTTTGTTTATGCATTTTACGATCACTTCACTCGCTGTACAAATCACTTCACTTGTTTATATAGATAGTATCTAGTCCAACATGATAGTTTTTTTGGTTAGAAAAATATGAAACTTCCTCTTAGGAGTCTCCTCATAGATTTCTCGAGTTACCTCTTTATAAAGTTTCGTTATAGCATTTAGAACTTTCTTTTGTTTAGGTGGACAACCTTGCAAATAGAAATTTTGTTTAAGAGTAATAAAAAGAAAAAAAAAATTATTCATCTAGAGTGCAGCAGAATATCAAGAAGTGTAAAAGGTTCCTAATCGACTCATTCACAAGTTAATCTACTAAAGTTACCACGATCACTCTGACGTGTGTATTGCTAATGTTTAATTCAAACTAGCTCGGTTGAGTTTCGAATTTAATAACTATGATTGTATTAAATATTTTCTTTTATGTGACCAAAATAGTAAAATGATATGATTAATTGAACATAAAAATAGATAATTGGTTCACAAAAGAATTCACCACAAAATTTTAAAAACCAGAAAAAATATAGAGCACCAAAATTTTATATTGATTCTCAGCCACAGGAACACGTGGCAGTGAACTCCGCCTACACCCAATTCTGAAATTCGAAATGCTCTTTTTACTATATTTCTGCTCCAATGGCTTCGCTAGCAGCAGCATTCTCTCTCGGGCTGAGAGGCCAAAGCAGAATTCGAGAATTCCAATCACAAAATTGTGTGAGAATAAGAAATAAGCATGGAAATTTCAGGGTTTATGCCGTGCAAGGTTCAAACAGTCGGCAAAAGGCCCCTCCCGGAGTTGATACAAGAATTCATTGGGAGAATGAGAATGAGGGTTGGTTAGGGGAAAGTGATTCGCAGTCGAGGACACAGCAGTTCAAAGATGAAGAGAATCTTCTGAGTGAAAAATTCTCGGATTTACTCAACAGTTCATCTGATTCTCATTACCAGTGAGTCTTGAATATGATGATTATCTATAATTTCTTGGTTTGAATTGGGTTTGTTTCAGTTATCGTTATTATTATTGTTTGACTATGAATTTGATTTATTTGTACAATTTCATATTACTTAGATAGCTGGCTGTCTGTTCACGTTCCTGCAAATGGAAAAAAACAGATATTCTCTATTTTCTGGATGCAGGGGATGGATGTATGTTATGTTAGGTCCAATAGACTTAGTCGAGACGCGTGATGAAATTTATAATTATCATGTTCGTATCAAATATGTCATAAAGGGATTGGAAAGTTTCTCGAGGAGTTGACATTAATTTAAAATCATCATCTAAGACAGTCCAATAAGTGGAATGCATAGGTGTTCCTATTCGAGTTGTGCATCAAAAGTAGAACAATAACTGATATTAGAATCAGCAGTGAACATATGAACGAACAGGACTGATCTCGTAAGGTTTTCATAAGGCCAATCTTGAGTTGACATCTAAGAATGAATAGTTTTGGTGTAGAGCATATCTTAAGTAAGACTAAAGATGCAATATTGAGAGAGAACAGTAAAAGAGAATGTATGTATGGATACGGTGCTGATATCCCATATCATAAAGTAATTCCAACAAATTAACAATAGGATTTAATGTGCACAATGGCGTTTCATCCATTCAACATTGAGGTCTTAAGCAATACCATTTTAATTAGAAAAAATTGGTATCAATATTGCAGGTTCTTAGGAGTAGCTGCAAATGCAGATTTGGAAGAAATAAAAGCTGCTTACAGGAGGCTATCAAAGGAATACCATCCAGACACAACAGAACTTCCTCTGAAAACTGCATCAGAAAAGTTCATGAAATTACGAGAAATTTACGACGTTCTAAGCAATGATGAGAAACGTAAGTTCTATGACTGGTCACTAGCTCAAGAAGCAGCGAGTCGAGAAGCCCAGAAAATGAGGATGAAACTTGAAGATCCCTACGTGCAAGATGTAGAGAATTGGGAATCTGTACCAGACATGGTTGATCGTTTGGGTGGAAGAAATATGGAGTTAAGTGATCAGGCAAAGTCTGCTTTAACTTTTGATATTTTAATTGTTATTTTTTCAGTTTGTTGCATTGTATATGTCATCTTTTTCAAAGAACCATACTGATACTGTACTCAAAATGCTATCCACGTTATACAATTGTGTATAAATAAATTATGCCTGAAAGTGCAGTTTCTGATTTACTCTTGTATAGTTTATTCAACCACCTCACTTAAAAGTTTATGCTCTTAAACCCGGGGATGCTCGTGTGGTAGCCACCATAACGATTGCCAGAAGGGCCCTTTAGATAAATTTGCATGAAATCAAACCACATACTAGTCAACATCAAATAAAGAAAAAGCAAAACCACCATCTTCAGTTCAGGAGAAGGCCACCACAAATGACCAAACCTCCAGCGAGCAAATACATGTTAACAAGTTGAAGGTTAACTTCAAAAACCAAAACGATGATGACATTTCAATTTCATGTTCAAGATATATAACGTGGAGCAAAAGATCAACATCTTCGATAAAAATGTGTTGAATTACATATATTATAAAGATTTGATGAACTTTAATCAACCATATGGAAACATAAACTAAATAATAGTTGACAGAAGAGTCGGGCAACACATTGGAGACGAAACTTGAAATAAGAGGGTGAAAGACGTATTATATTGAATGACGAATTTCCCTATCTTTTTCTGTGCTTCTATATGTACTCGAAGGATAAATCTCATTTAACAGTTTGAAAACATCCGATGAACATAACCACTGGACTTGTTTCCAGAAGGCTGCATCATCCTGATTATACCAAGATCCAGTTTCGACCCTACAACATATTCAGCCTGCATCTCCTGAAATGAATAAGTTGGTACAAGTGTTGTAGCAGAAGATAGATAGAGCATTTAAGAAGTACCTGGCATTTCTGTGTACGATGAAGCTGGATTAATTCCAGTTCCCACTGGATGATCAAATTTGCAAGTACGCCCGAATTTGCAGTGTCCTTTCTGCAAATAAAAAGAGCATGCCTGCATCCCCTGTTCATCAAAATAAAATGAGAGAATATTGACTCAGAAAAAAGATTGCGTTGACCCGTCTAGTTCAAAAGGTGTGCTAATAGGCAACTTCACAAACATAATACATTCAGGCAGTCATTCTGAAATACAAGTATGCATTAAATGCATACGCTAACACTGGGTAATAAAGAATAAAGCAAACAGATGCAATCTCGATTATTTTCATTTGCTGAAGATCAAAGTCGCTCTGGTCCTACCTCACTTCATGTTAAATCTTTTACTCTACAATATTACCTGTAACTTTAAGTTAAAAAGAGTAAAGATGGCTCCAGTTTTGCAACCCAACTTTACAAGGCAAACAGGACTATTAGATCAAGCTTTCTGATATTCCTTAGCAATGTTTGGCTTCATTTGACCTCTCGAATAAAAAACGGGTTATTGAGAAACAATTGAAATTTTTCTTTACCCGTTTAACGAAAATTCATGTTCAATTGGTCGCGGATTGGCATCAGCTCCCTACCACTTACTAATAATAGAGAAACTACATGTTAGAAGGGAAAGTCAGGCTTTACCTCCAGACGAACATCATTTGTTAATAATAGAGATTGAATTTTCTTTCACAAGTAAACTTCTTTAAATAAAAAAAATTAATAAATTATTCACGTTCATGTAACAGTAATATTGTAAAAAGAGAAAAAGGAAAAACCACTTTTAACTTGTTCGTCTGAATAATTTAACTCATCTGACGCCGTTTCTTGATGTTAACACCCACAATATATAATACGGCCTTTAGCATGAGAATTTTCAGTTAATTGTTTCCCTTTAAAACCTGGCAACCGTTAAGATTGTAATTTATTATGTTCTCAATTCCATCCACTACCACATGCATGTACTGTTTCATGTATTGTCTCTTTATTCTTTGAAGTTGGTGACACATGCCTCCAAAGCAAGAGCATAAAAGACTAAAGACTAAAATCCTTGTATAAAAAAGTCTAAGAATATCAAGAGTAATAAACTAGAATTGGACAAAACTAAGAAGAACTAAAGGAGTAGAGGCATCACATAACGAAAAAAAGAATGATATAATGAATCAAAAACGGATGAACAAACTAGTCAACTAAGTAGCTAACTAACAACAAACAACCTAAACAAAGATTCTCAAAAAAATAAGCACAGATATAAACGTGAAATCATGTTTTTATCTCTCGAAATCTGTCATAATCCATTCATAGTTACAAGCAGTAGCTAATAATCTCGGAACATTGAAGGAACAGAAATCTTGAAAATCATATTCTTTTGTTAAATCTCATTGCGATGCCAATTTTATTACACGGTAAATAGAAGTATCAATGCCCAACCATCACCCCACCAAAGTTGTTAGAAGGGGCAACCATAAGTTAAAATGGTACAGGACAACACTTCACATTAATTAAAAATATTTTGTTCATTATGCCCCTGTTTGGCCTCCATTCTCCAAAAATGCATTTTTCTCTTTCTCATTTTCAACTACACATTCTTCAATAAAATAATATTACACGTAAACCCAAAACATTTCCTTAT
>CAIGRL010123223.1:0-15470 GCA_903798325.1 Fraxinus xanthoxyloides | reverse complement strand
CCCCCCCCCCCCCCCAAACCCCTCAACAAAAAAAAGTGTCTATTACCTCCACAACCTCAATTCCACCCTAGATTGTCGATTAATCTACCCAAACATCACTCAATGCAATTCAGATTATTCACGCATCCTGTTCTGAATGGGAAAAGTGATCTTATGTGGTCTCAAGTGGTTCAAACAAAATTGAAAGGAAAAGGGAAGCTCAACCATTTGACAAGCCCAGTTCCCAGCAAAGAGGATCCAAAATTTGAGGCTTGAGATATGGAGGATTCCTTAATCATGTCACGGTTTTAGGACCCAATGCAACCTGAAATTAATGAAATTGTAAGTTTTTGATCACTGATAAAGACATGGGATACTGTGAAACACTCGTACTCCTAAGTCAGATACAACCTTTATTTTTTAAATTAAAACCAAGATTCATTCCACTAAACAAGGTACAATGTTGGTTACTGCATATTATAATACCTTGATTGGTTTATGGGTTGAACTTGATTACTATCAAAATCTCAAGATGAAGTGTGGTGATGATGCTACAATCATGTTGAAATTTGTCAAGGAGAGAGAATATATGAATTCTTGGCTGTACTTAACATGGAATTCAATCAAGTCCGAGTTGCAAGTACTCTGAAAGGAAGAGGAGCCTAGAGCGAAGTTTTCTTCATTATTCGAGCTAAGAAGGGAAGAACAATTATGATGCTAGACTCCCCTGTTGCTAAAGGATTTGTGCTGGTCGCAACAAAGAAGCCATCTTCAAATAGCTTCGATGTTCCAAAGCAGAATTGTGATAGTAGAGAACCACCGAAAAATAAACATGAATGTTGGTGTGACTCTTGCAAGAGGTCCAAAAACACAAGGGTAGCGTGTTAGAAATTTAACGGAAAGTTATCATTTGGTAGAAATAACAAGCAGCAGTAGTATATCCCACAAAACAGCTGAGCAAACATATTTGTTACAGATGAAAATTGAGAGCTACAAAATCATCTTACTTCAATAGGAAAACTATTCATTTGTGTTCATTTACACACTTAGGTTAACCATAATTCATCTAACACTTTTAGTGCATCAAATGACTGTAAAACACACGATATCTAGGTTGTTGATTCAGGTGCTACTAATCACATTACTAACTTATCACATCACTATGTACACCCTATCTCATAGAAAACAAAAAATGAAAGTTGCATATGGTACATTGGCTTCCATTGCAGGAAAATGAACCACTTCCACCACTTCTGTTTTCTCATTAAAATCTGTATTTCAAGTGCCTAAATTTTCTATTAATCTGGTCTATTCATAAACTCACAAAAGACCTAAATTGCAACGTTATATTCTTCTCTGATCATTGTGCCTTTCAGGAAATAGTTATTAGGACTAGATTGAATAATGTTATTTATCATTATAATGATGAAACATTGGTGATGTGACAGTATGTGGAATAATGAAATTGAGCAATTCAATTTTTATGTGAGAGGGAGGAGACAGAGAGAAATGTAAGGGATAATGGGTTGACACATCACCGATATTCTATCATGATGATGATGATAAATAGCATTACTTGAAAAGATTAGGCTTGATAAGGAGAGTGAAGAACTTTATTTCTTGGATACTCGTTGTGACGGAAAATGGAGATCATTACCTATATCTCATTTATCTAAAAGGCTCTCACCAAATAAACTTCAAATTTGGCTTTAGCATCTTCATTTAAAAAATCCATCCTTTTAAGTTTTTAATACCATGCTTTGTGCTTTGTTCAAAGGCTTGGATGAAAAATCTCTTCAATGTGAAATATGTCAATCTGCCAAATATCATGTTTCATTTCCATTTAGTTCTAATAAGTTTATGTATCAATTTTCATTTATTCATACTAATGTGCCGGGACCCTCTAGGATTCCACATATTCGCGGAGCTCGTTGATTTATTTATTTTTTGATGATTATACACTAGTGTCACTTGGTTGTTTATCATGAAAAATAAATCTAATGTTAGCATAATTTTTCCCAAAAGCCTAGAACTCTTTCAAAACCAATTTGATGCCCACGTCAAAATTTTCAAACAATGGAAAAGAATACTTTAATTAGCTTTTGTCTCACTTTTTTCTAGACAGAAGGGATAATACACCAATCATCGTGTACAAATACATCTTAACAAAATGGGATTGCAGAGCCAAAAAATCGCCACCTCAAACAACAAAAGCCCTTTTGTTTGAGAAAACAAGTGCCTAAACACTATTTGGTGGAAGCCGTATTAACCGCAAACATCAACTCATCTTATAACCAGATCACCTTCAACAGTGTTCGGAAATAGAACTCTGGTAAGTGTTCTTACACCATTCTACCTAGAATTCAATAAATCTAATCAGTTACCACCTAAAGTATTTGGATGCATCTCTTATGTTCACATCATACACTATTATGGTAAATTAGATCTTAGAGCTCTTAAATATGTCTTTCTCAGAGAACAACACAGGAAGGGTATAAGTGTTACCATCCAAAGTCCAAAAAAATCTTTACAAAAGATGTTTCCTTTGCTAAAAAACATCTTTTTATTTTTTTGGAAATCTTAGCTCTTGAGGAAGAGATCATTAGAAAATATGATTAGTCTTAGTTTCACTAAAATTGACCTTGCAAACTCTAAAATCCAATAAAACCAGAAACTACCCTTTCAAATTTAGATACAACAATCACTACGTCATCAAATTTTGATCCACTTTCTTCTAAATAATGAGAAAACACGAAAACATGGTCCTACTATTGCTAGTCTATTCAAGGAGGGTTGAGCGTAAACTAGTGCAAGCTCAGGAATCTAATCATACAATAAGCAATGAAAGTCTTCCAAGTTTCCTTTTACCACAAAATCTCCCTATCGCGGAGTTGACAGACTTTGATATTCCAATCGCCATTTAGAAAAGGCGTGCGAAAATGCACGAGCAAACCTACAGCAAACTTTATTTCCATTATAAGACTCATATTCACACAGAGCATTTTTCACAAAACTACATTAAAATTCCTTAAATCCAAGAGGCACTTAAGAGTGAAGAATGAAAAAATGCTGTGAGTGAAAAAAATTTAAGGCACAGAAAATGATCGGGGGATGTTATTAAGCCCCAATTTGATGCCCATTAAAAAAAATAAAAAATAAATAAATTTGGGGGGCGGGGGGGAAGACTAATGGGATTATACTGTAAAATATAATACTAATGGTACTTTGAAGAGATATAAAGCGAGGCTTAAAACAAAGGGGTACACTCAAATGTGGGGTAGACTAACAAAAAACATTTGCTCCGTTGCAAAAATGAATATTATTAGGGTTTTGTTGTCCTTAGCAGCTCACCTTCAAATAACATAGCAGCAATTTGATGTAAAAAATGCATAGTTACATGGTGATTTGAAGGAAAAAGTCAATATGGAGGCACCTGGCTTTACCACGAGTTTTAGGGTTAATAGTGTATGCAGGTTAAATAAAGTTCTACGCAGGTTGAAGAATCTCCTAGAACATGGTTTGAAAAATTTACCCTCACAATGAAACAGATGGGATTCAAACAATTATAAGGTGATCGTACACTCTTCATCAAGAAATCAAAAGGCAGAAAAACACTGTTGTGATTGTTTATGTTGATGATATCATCGTAACAAGGGATGATCTTAACGAAATTAAGAAGCATAGAAAGTAGCTGGCAAAAGATTTGAAATAAAAAATTGGAAAAGCTTAAATACTTCTCGAGGATTAAAGTGACGTACTCAAAAATGGCATATTTGTTTCCCAACAAAAATAAATTCTTGACCTACAATAGGAGATAGGGATGCTAGATTGTAAGCTTTCTGAAATTCCCGTTGAACAAAATCAAAAGCTAGGATAATCTATAGAGGATACAAAGGTAGACAAGGGGAGATATCAAAGATTCATTGGGAAACTCAAATATTGCTCATGTTGTGTGGTAACTCTGTTCGTACATTCTCCAAGTGTCATCTAGAAATTGTTCATCGAATCTTACAACATTTGAAGTCTACACCAATAAAATGTGTTCTTTTCAAAAAATAACTAAGAACTGAGCATAGAAGCCTACATGGATGCAGATTAGGCAGGTATGTCAAACATCTGGGTATTGTACCATCCTAGGAGGAAAACTGATGACATGGATTAAGAAACAGGTTGTTATAGCTAGATCAAATGCTAAAGCAAAATCAAAAGCTATGTCACATAGCAAGATTTTGTTTTTCACATTTCTTCAAGAGAAATGTCACCTAAATGTTCAAGAAGATAATAATATTATATTATATCATAGAGGTAGCAGTCTTTTGAGAATTTCTCTAAGAGAGGGACATCACATACAAAAATCCTATTACTCGGTGAAAAGAGACTGTTGCAAGCTCGTTACTCAGTTGTGTCTAGAGAGGTTAGCTACTGGGTAGGGTCGTTCATTCTGCCTCACTCAGTCAGAAATTCTGCCTTGCTTGGCCTCCATTGCTCAACAGTCAGCTTCTTGTATCTGTGGATCAGCCTCTAAAGGTATTCTGCTGTGAATCTTCTTAGTAGGTCTTTCATTATGGCCATTATGAAGCACGTATTCTGTTGTCACTATTTCACGGTAGATCCTATATAATAAACTTCCTATCCTGGTTCTTTCATGGTTCAGTAATATGTTTTCTATCAGGGTTCTTCAGCCAATAGGTCTTTCATTATGTGTCTTCTGCTTGGGTTGTTCATTTTTACTCAGATAATTACAATAATACCATTGTCATCTTCTTAAAATTACAACAATACTGGTCATATGATCTGGATGATTGTATGCTTTTAAGAACTTATAAATGTACTTACTCAAGAAACTTCATAAGCAATACTTAGCTTCTGTTTGGCTAATTTATAAATTGTTCAAACTTCATTTTTAACCACATTCCAATAGACCTACAAGTACTATTCGTTTATCCACAACTCAATTCTATCTATAAGGCAGTTTTTGCGTTGGTTTGATTTGGTGATCTGGTGAAACTGCCAGGTAGTGGCAGGGGTGGTATATGAGTATATAGTGTGATTTATTCTCTTCACAGAATCGTGATGGAAGAAGAAATCAATAACTACTCAGTTGGTTTGTCAGGATTTAGCTCTGATACCAATTTGATATAGAATCAATGGGAGGAAAGCAAGAAGAAGAAGAAAGGAAGAAGCCGAGAACAAAGAAACGTGAAGGAAACGGAAAACGCGGCCACGGCCAATCTGAACTTTTATCAATCATTCATTGTCTAAATTACAATATAGAAACCATATAAATAGTGAAAACCTAGCTAATTGAAGGGTTTGGGTCAACCTACTACTACAAGCCTAATAACAATAAAATAAAAAAACATAAATGATAAGGTCCAATAACAATAAAAAATAAATCCCGATGGATCCAATGATATCCGCATCAAGTGGTCTCCAATAAAAGAAGAGAAAAACTACGTTGCAATATAGGTAGAGGGAAGGATAATAATAACTTACAATCATCCCTGCATGGGAACACATGAAGAAATCATACTTAGTGGGATGAACAACTTTGGTGTCCACAACAGTACCTGCAGAGAGAGAGAGAGAGATGTCAATGTTTGATTTACAACGATATAGGAGCAAATTGATGAAAAGAAACAGACCAGGTGGGACATTTCCAGGGGCAGCAGATTGAAATAGTTTAGTGTGATGATTCTTTTGAGCCACTATCAAAGTGAACTTTGGAACGTCGACCTCGCCAAGATGCTGATAAGCCTGCAATAGCAAAACCTTAGGACATCTGAATCAAAGTTGTATAAATGAACTTACAACAAAGGGCAGCAACATCTTTTACTGAATACGTTTGCTTCTATTAGTAGATGTATAAAAAAGATCAGCAAGTTAGTTATATACAAAATTTTGGAAATCAAACCAAGATAGATTAATCATATTTTTGAAGATTCTTTATAATAATACCGCAATTTTCAAAAAAATAAATAAATAAATAAAACAACGCCAACACAATGATGTTGGAAGGAAAGCAACACAAAAAGGGACGATAGAATCTCATTCAAATTTTCGTGGAAGCCAAAAACAGAAAAGTACCTTGATCATTTGGTCAAGTTCATTGTTCATAACTTGAGCAAACTGTGATTCATTCACACCATCCCTGAGAGAAGTTGAGACCCATGAAGAATGAAAATGAACTAAATATGTCGAGTGCATATCCACAATTATCTATATAAGCCCGATCACTTAACTATAAAGAACATCCTTGAAAGTGTGCTCAAATTTGATACAATGTTCGATAGCTGGAAATTATTCACACGCTTTGTAGTTGGTACTTAATAGGGTACAATTATAATTGAAGAAAAATATGTAAATTAAGATAGGAGCAAATTGAGAAACTCAGCATCTATTTGACAATAACTTGAATAGTTTAAAATTTCACTTTGAACATGTAAAAACTAGTAGAAAATTTGCAGAAGCATAACATTTGGAATGGAAGGTTAGGATTCCAGTTCATCATCTACATAAAGCTTTGATTCAGCATCACAAAATGAACAAATGCAAAGATGTATAATGTACAACAGTGAGAGGTATGTATACAGATAGACAGATAGATAGATATTAAATTAGAAAATGAAAAGATTGTAATGCACATACACGCAAACACACTATTGTCATGATGAGTCTTACCTGAAAACAACAATCTGAGATGGTTTGCGCCTATTGCTGATTTGATAGAAATCTAGAAGCAGTTCCCTAAAGCACGATAGAGTGGTATTCCTTCGGCATCACGAAGTATTATAATTGTGAAAGAGACGTTGAAAAATCGTTTCAAATTAGTACCTCATAATACCATCATCCTCCCCATTTGCTAGAGGCTTGAATAAAGATTCAATCATCTCCACCTTTGAAGCTTGGGTTCGCACAGCTGCCCTATACCTTGATATCAGTGGCCAAGGTCGAGATCCTACAACCTGGACAAAATAAATTGATGTAGTGTCAAGCATATCTAGAATGTGGTGACAGAGTACTGCAAACATCTCTACAGGCATCACGAATTACAGCCGCAATGGATGGGATATCTGATCGACCAGGAGACCCATGTGAGACATCCATTCCTAAGATCATTGTTGGTGTATCCTTGATGAGGGGAATGCTACGAGAATGCTCAATTGCTAACAATGAATTGATCCCCCCTAGCTACAAAGGAAATTGGCCAAAAATCAAATGAAAAATATGATGAACGAGAAAGCAAATCATTATTAGTTTTTATGAGTTTTGATTGATATATTACCTTGGAATTGATTTTGAGAAGTATGTTTGTGAGGTACTGTTCATTGATCTTAATAGGAGAGATGCATTGGGTAACAATACCCAAGCTACACAGACATTTTTTCTTCCAAGGTCCTATATGTTATTGCCAGAATTTTTTTTTTTCCCAATATAAAGGGAAGTTTGTGATTAGTACAAAACAATATAAACTTACTAATATGAGACAAAAGATTTGATACCATAAATATCAGAGTTTTTTCGCTCCGCCAAGACACAAAGAAGAAACTCAGGAGGGTCAGGTAACTTGGTCATTAGCCGTTCGAACATCTTTTCTACACGTACCACAGGCCCAGCTATTCTAGATTGAGAATCTTCCTCAAGTAATGTATATGGGCGTTCAATATGCTGACGTGAAAAGGAAACAAAAAGATTTTAAATGGTAAGAAAGCAAATGAAACATAATCAAAAAGAATTATTTACAACTTACAATGCCCTTGTTCCTTCCACAATTGATAAGTTCCCTTGAAATATAGCTTATATCACAACTTGAAGAGAAGTTGACAATTGCCCAGCTGTCAATCCATGTGGCTCTATAAAGTTTCTTCAAAAGAGAAAACTTAAAATGGTCAATTGATAGGTTAGAAAATATAACATTGCCTACACCAGAATTAAAATTCTAAAATTAAGCAAAACAGAATATGGACTACAAATATCAATCTCTATGCCTCCGCTTTTTATGCCCTTCCGTGCCCAAAAACAATTAAAAAATAATAATAATAATTACCATTGTAGAAGACAAAATACAGTACCTTGTTATTGAAATTCCAACGACCATTACGAGGAAAGCAATCTTCACCTCCACCAACCTTTAACTGCAAGTAGAAGAACACAGAACAATCGTAAATCTTCAATGTAAAAGAATCTACCCAAGGATCATCAAAAGACAATCAATTACCACCTTGGGTGCCTCGAGGACCCGGCCATCAACTTGAGTAAGCTGCTTTTCGATTGAAATACCACAAGCAGCAAGGAGTGGGCTGTCATCATAGCAATAGTTCTTCACGGCCTGTAAAGTTTCAAGGTAGAAGAGAAACTGCAGTATTAAATAAAAATAATAAAAGGAATTGGTTGAACCACTTACATCAGTTATGACTTTAATTTTATCCAGAGGCTTCTGCCTTGATTTTTCAATTAAAGATGCTTTCTGCGTCAGTGATAATGCTTTTGTGTATCTTTGTAGAGGAACCAGATAGCACAGCTGATAGAAGAAAGAAAGCAGGAAACTAATTTTTTGAAAGAGGCTAAGGAGTTGTGAAAGAAAAACAGAGATAATTCAGATTATAACATAACTACAGAAAGAATTTCGCACCTCCAGTGGCAGATAGATCGGTCGTTTTGGTTTTCCAACATCAAGGCATGGCATGAAGGCTGAATGTTTAAGTTCTATGCCACGGTGTTTGGTAAAATACTCATACACAGTAATTTCGAAAGTCTCCCCTCCGTCATCGCTGCGATTACTGTTTCTCAATTTCAACGTAAAACTGGAAACGTGAATCACCGTCAAGAGTCTTTCAACTGCAAGGAATGAAGATAAAACTCTGCAAAGTTAGTAACCACTCACAACTGCTGATGGCAAGGGTTCTCACTGAAACCAATGATCTTGAACTCCATATTATTATGCCTGGCTTTAATCCTCATATTCTTCAGCGTCTTTTTTGCCTAAATGCAGTATCAACATTATTAATAAAATGGATTGGAAGGAATAGCAAGTGGAAAGTTACAGCAAGGAGTTGATAGTTGTTTACCTTTGCCCAGTCAATATAACAATGCTCTCTCACATTTTGGTTAGCAAGAAGGAAATCTAGTACAGGTCCAGGTGTTAAGATAACAGTTGTAGATACATCTGTACCGAGAAATTTAAGCAGCATTAAAAATTCAAAATGTTCACTGAAAAGGATTGCTGTTGTAAGATAAAATTAAAAATTTACCCATATTCAGAGAAAAGCCACCAAGATTCGGACTAAAGCTGGAATGAAATCCTTTTACACCAGTCACACCCCCTCCAACATCAGAGAACATCCGTGAGTCATCATGAAAGAATGATTGTCTCACCAAAAAGCACCCTCTGCATCCAACATTCATGTTTTATGCAACAAGCTGATAACAATTTTTCAAATACAACAAAGAAACTGATATTTAATTATGCCTATTAGAAGCTTCTTGTCTGAGTATAACATTTAGCACCCTCACTGCATCTTGAACTCTTTCTGGTTCAGCTCCTTGAAGGTCAAAAGAAATAAATTTCAACGGTACTTTGGCTGCATAACGGATCTCTACTTTAAATGTTTTTGTCTGTAGAGAGTGCTTAGACCTTTTACCAGACTCACTCAGGCTTCCGTTATGAGAAGGGCTCCCACTACCACAAACAAAGGATTCTGCTTGGGTTAAAACTATATGTACCGTGAAGTCCGAAAAAATAAGCACAACATAAACATATATGATCATAGAAATTACCTTTTGCCAACAGACTCCTCAAGAATTATTGTGAACTCCAAGTTGTTTTGTGGTAATGGCCTCACTGTATACAGACTATGTGCCCCATCATATGCAAAACTCTTCCCAGCAAGTTCAGAAGAGTATGTTTGGTAAAGCTTATCAATGACTTTTCTCCCAATTCGCTTGCCATCAACAGCTCTTCCATCCTCATAATGAATGGAAACCTGCATACATGATGAATCATATAGCTTCATGCTGTATCATAAAGACCTGGATAAAACAAGGAGAGGGTAACAGGTAAGTGTACGCTGTAATGGTAAAAAGTTTCATCGGGATTTTTGATAGAAGCTTTAAAGTGATTTGTGAGCAGAGAGATGTGTTGTCCAGAAGTCCCAAATCCAGGTCGGCTAATTATAGACCGCTTGGCCAGGTCCACTTTTTCTACCTTCACACTTGGTGTAGTTGGTGATAATGAGGGTAAAGACAGGGAATTATCCTTCTCTTCACCAGCCTTTTCCATTTCCCTAGTTAAATAAGTAACCTAAAATAGTAAAGCAAAAAATTTTCATAAGCATTGTCCTTTTAACAACCAAACCAAAGCAACTAAACAAGATCAAGTACATGTAAGTGTTATGCTCTAGATTCAACAAGTTTTGGAAGTAAACGCTTTTAATATGATTAATGCATTATTATTTATTGTAGATCTCTTATTTAATTGAATTATTATTCTGCCAAATTAAATTAATAGGGTCCGTAGATTTTAAATCTTGATAAATTGTTAATCACACGGAGTTGCAATTTAGGAAGCACTGACACAAACACGTGATCTTTGAAAAAAGTACTAACACGTTAATTAATATCTTTGAAAATCTTCATTTATATAATCTAAATTTAGTTTTATATTTGTTATTATTTTTTTCTTGTCGAAATCTTTTAAGTATAAGTACCTATTTATTACTTTATAATAAAATTGAGTTAAAAAAATATAATATTTTTTATAAAGGAAAAAATGACCATGATTGAGTATACGAGGAGTATCGTATCCGACACACGTCAAACAATAGACACCCACACGCTACCCTATTTAAAATATATGTGATACAAAGATTGTGATTGTGAGAAACAAATTACATATAACAGAATCTTAAATTAGCCGTTATCGTAAGTAATAATCTAATACAGATATCGTTATTTCGAATAAGATCAATATGCGTGACATTTCTCGCTTATGAAGTGAGTAATTGATCCCACAAGCTAAAATGCAGTGATATTTAAATGGATGCTGGATATTTTGTTAAGAGAAAAAAAAAATTGAAGACCCGCATAGAGATCAACATATATAGCTACTTAAGCGTCAATAGTTATTCTCTACCATTCAATGGTGAAATTAGTCCTTCAACTTGAGGTCATCACAATGTCTTATAGTACTTGGTAACAATTAAATTATAATTCATGCAGGTTCGACACTTAACTATACTACTATATTACAAAACTTGACATCATACACTTGCGGCATAAATTCACGTTGTAGAAAACGCGTGACAGGAGTTACAAACACAGTCTAGATGGAGGTAGATGATAGGTTAAATGAAATGTGAAATTAAATTTCACCTATCATTTAATGCCACGTTAACGCTATCGAGACTACGATTGTAACTCCAATGGAGCTAAATAACATTACTCTTCCTAATATTGTTGATCACATACCTCTGTATTGTCATGACAATGGAGTCATCGCGCAAATGAAACTAAAGTCTTATGAATGATCCAAATATATGTTAAGGCGGTATCATCTCTTCGAAAAGATTATACAAAGAAAAGACTAAAGGAAGAACGAGTTTTCCCAAGTGATAATATTGTAGATCCGCTGACAAAGTGTTGACGCAGCCTATGATCCTCAGACTCAAGTACACGTATCGGGTACGACTACGTATCTAAGTGTCGAATTTTATTTTTTGAAATGTAAGATAGAGACATAGCTAAAAATAGTCCAAATTTTGGACACAGGTACATGGATAAGTCTTTCACACTTCATTTTTTTCCAGAAATTCACATATAAAAAGTTAAATAATAATTAAGTGGCAAATTCTTAAAAGATAGAACATCTTACTTAAAACCAACTAGAAATTTTACCAAAAGTCTAAAGCACCAAAAAGGCATAAATTTACATAAAAAAACACGAAATTAAAATAAAAGTTAGAAATGACATAATTAATTACAATTGCCATAACTGGTCGAAAATTGAAGGATTCGCCTCATATTTCATACCCATATCCATGTCGTTTCATATCAACATGGTTAGCTGGCCGAAATGCCAAGTCTGAGCATCATACGCTATAGCATAAACATGATCGTCATGTAGACTCTTATAATATATGATACATAAGTGATTGGATCTAGTGCATGTGGAAATTTGTAAGTGTTATACTCTAGGTCTAATCGATTTTGGACGTAAACACTTTTAATATGGTTAATGCATTATTATTATGCAAGATATATCATTGAATTGAATGATTATTCCGACAAATTAAATTAATAGAATACGTGCATTCAAGTCTTGGTATTTGTCAATCACAAGTGATTGTGACTGAATTCTAAATTATCCGTGTCATACGTAACAACGAGATACAAATATAATTACTATGGACCAACAAACTTGGCATTTCTCATTTATGAAGTCAGTAGCTGATTTCACAAGATAAAATATAGTGATATTTAAATGGACACTTGGATATTTTGCTATGAAAACAAAATGTTAGAGACCCGCAATACATATTCTACATGGAAAACTATTTGAGTGTCAGTGGTTAATCTCTAACGTTCATAATGAAATTGGTCATTCGAATGGAAGTCATCATAGTGCTTTATATGAAGACAATCATACTTTGGTAATGTCGGATGTTACTCTACAAGGAATCGCTAATTCGACATCGTTCAAGTATCTCAGAAATTATATGAAGATTATAAATGATCGATAAAGGATTCATCACTCTTAGATAATAAAAGATATGATCCATGTTTCATTTGGTTAAGTTGATAACGAAATTCTTGACCAATGTGATTTCATAAGTCAAAAAAGTTTCGACATTTATTGAATTAAAAGTGAAATGAAAGATATGATCGATAATCACAACTGACACAATTCCATATCTCGTAATTGATCAAATTATATTGACGAATGGGTCATAGTTTCACGTTCAATTAACAAGTTTGATTTTGTCATATCATGTCACATTTCCCGTCAAATCTATTGCCCTAACACATTAATAGATGTCAATCTATGATGATGAATGTGAATTAATTCACTTAGGTAAATTAATAATTAACTAAAAGGATTAATTTCTTATTTTGATTAGATCAAAATAATAATTCACATCGTTTGACGTAGTGATAAAAAAAAACCTAATGAATTATAAACAAAAGGAGAACAAGAAAAATGATATTATGAATTAATTAATTGACAAGTTTGGACATTCATATAATTAATTAATTGGATTTTTTATTAATGGATTTAAGTTAATTGATTGGATTAATTAACTTAAGGACCAAGTTTTATTAATTAGATTAATTAAATATTGGGCCGACTTATGCTAGTCGGTAGGTCTAGCCCACTTGAACATCTATAAATAAACAATTAGAATTTGATTTTTTTTTTCATAAATTTGTCACAATAGCAATTGAGATTGCAATTACAACTTAACACATCTCACAATATCATAATCTTGGTAGCACAAAAAAAGAAAAATCATAATTTCTCATTCTTGGTCCCCTATGTGGATTACCATTTGAGGTTAAACAGTTGGACAACTGTGGTGTGGAAAGATCATGATTCACAAAGGCATTCAAAGATCGTGATTGTTCGTGATCCAAGAATATCAAAGGAGATTGAAGAATTTACTGAGCCCCTATTTGATTCCCATTAAAAAGAATTTTTTTGGAGGGGAAATGAGTTTTAGAATAGTAATTTCTTGGAGAATGTGTGGATAAAAGTAAAGAAATATTTTGAATTTAAATACAAAATATTTTATTAAGAGAATATGTGACTGAAAATGAATTTTTTTTTTAAAAAAAGAGTTTTTTAGAGAATGGTAGACAAACAGGAGGTAAAAGTATAATTCTAATCATGATTTCTATTTAAACACAAAAACGATCCTTGAAGTGAATTTAAGTTATTTTTAAATTTCGCCGTACATGTATAAGTAAATCCCAAATAGCACATAGGATCATATTCCAGTCAATGTCTAGAAAAATGATACTAACTTAGAATTCTATAAAGGATGCAATGGAATTAAACACGTTTGGCATCTCCATAACAAATAACTTCACGAATCAGTTACTCAAAACAACTAACAATGACAGACATAGCTAACACATATTAACAAAAAAATTTATTAACATAAAAACTTTTGAGAATTTAACAAATAACATAGCCACAAATCAGCAAAAGAAAATTAGGAAATTATTGGAGCAAATAGTAGCCAACTATGAATTAGAATCCAAATGCAATCAATACAAGGGCACAATGGGACCATATTTAATCGGCAGAATAAGCTTAGATTATCCTGGTTTAGATATATTAGGTTGCAAGTAAAACAACTCAATTTAAAGTCCTTCCCCTTTTTGTGAATATTTTTAGTCAAACAGTAAACATCATGTATAACTAGTAAATACAACTACAAGATCAGATAAGGAAAACAGCTCCAACATAAAAACAATTGTATAATCACAACTATGCCATCAACAAAAGCAAATAAAAACTGAAGACCATAAACTCACAAGTCCATTTATTTTGGGGTTTTATGGACCCTAACTATACATTTCTCCCTTTGACCACAAATTGACCTGATATTTTGTTCTAATGGTATATTATGCATTCATACATTATCAGGTCATCCTAATATTCCAAAATTATTAAGGGACAGTTATCTATAGATAAATACAGACCCAAAAGTTGTGAGATCACCATTATATTACATCTTCATCATGACAAAAATCTGCACCAGAGAATAAATGTAGTTCTCAGATTGAGTATGAAACACTATAATTCTGAGTTTAGCCATGTTATTGCTCTCATAATTGGGATTAGGTTCTAAATCATAACAATTTAATCAAAATCAATGTAGAAAAAATTAGTCTAATAGTCACTCAATAGGTAAAAGATAGTGCAACAATTGGTAGTCACCAATGAGAAGAAGAAACGAAAATTCAACAGCGGCTGGGTACTAGCAATGGAAATTGCATTAACAGAAACAAATAAAAAAATGATTTAAGAAGAGCAAAATAAAAACCAATTCAGCAAATTAACGTGAAATGACAAAGATAGAAAACAACCCATTGCTCGAGAAATCAACAAGAATGATCCCATTGTCGACACAACAAGAGAACAATTTTGAGAAAAATGTATTCTCTCCTGTTAGAGATTCCCTTTATATAGAATATAAAAATCATAATTTACAAACTTTAAAATAACAAAACTACCATATACAAAAATATATATAATTGGCCTACAGCTAGTATATCCTAAATTAAGAAAAAAATCAAAAATTAAAAATTATAGATTAGCTGAGAATATGCTGGTTTTAGTTTTAATGGCTTGCTGAGAAATCCCTGGTTTTAATGTCTTGCAGACTTTAGCGATAGAATCTAATGAGCAACTAGAAAAAGATTTTTTAACCAGAAAAATTCGGTTCAAAAGTAAATTTATATTTATAATAGTAAGACAAATTCACATA
>CAIGRL010123187.1:0-17452 GCA_903798325.1 Fraxinus xanthoxyloides | reverse complement strand
TAAACCATTTCCAAAGGTTTTAACTATAGCAACCTAAATGAGCCCTAAAAGATTATTAGCAATTTCTTTATATAATTCAACGATAATTTTTTAAAATGGCAATCTTGTGATCCCCAAATTTATTTATAAAATGGCTTAGCTTTTGTCCTTTTAATAAAAATGGAAACACAAGGTTCCCTCTTAAAGTAAGATGAGACACATCCATGATGTATTCCCATATATTTATTTTAGCCTAGTACTTTGGTCAAATTATGTTCGTCGAAAGCGTACTAATTTTGGTCTTCTTGCTTTTTGCAAAGCGTTTTTTTTAATTAGACACATCGTCCTGAATATTGTTGGAATTTTATGCTAAATGATCATAAACTTATGCGGTTTGAACGATCCCACTTATTCGGGTCTCGTTTTTATTACCGGAACTCTTATTTGTAAGGGTAGTGGATTTTTGGATCCTTAACGCAAGGTCTAGATCCATGCCACCAAGAACGATACAAATGTCTTCTGTCCAACCCTTAAACTTTGGTTCAAGTACAGGAATTGAACTGGCGTTGACAGATATTGCAAAAGTTAATGAATTAATGGAATAGTGAACTTAAATCTAAATAACACGTCTACGTGAAAATCTGTATTTAACAATCAATAATTTCAAATAATGATGTGCCCCATCACAAGAGAGCGGACACAACATTGATATTTAATCTGTAGACATAATTATCAACTTGTAAGTAGCACTGTCTGTTTAGTGATTAAATATTGACAATAAATCCGGTCAAACATCAAGACTATATTTGAATGATTTAATGTTCACATAATGGAAAACTTTATAATTGTAATATATTTAATATCATAAGTGTGCAAATAATTTGGCCAAATATTGACCTTTCTTTGGACCAGTGAATATCCGCATGAATTATGTACATACAACCTTCCTAATATTCCAAATAAATTAATTTAGGAAAAAAATGTGACTTTGATAACATGTTGCTTCAACTAATTGATTTTAGAAAATTAGAAATCCAAAATAAATATTAAGTATCAAGATTTAAAATTGATTGCCCCTTTATATCTTATTTTTATTCTCTTTTGTAGCAAAAAAAATCATGAACAGGAAACCAGCATCGCTTGGGCGCACTGCCCAATCCGAGCACTGCAACATCAAGCCAATGCTGAGGTGCTGGGACCAACGTCGCAGCTCCCGGACGCAACATTGAGGCACTACGGTTTCCGCTTTGAACCAGAAAATTCCAAAGACTTTCCCAAAAATTTGAATTTTGAAATCTAGGGCTTGAAATTCTCATCCCAAATTTTATAAAACCAAAGTATGAATTTCAATTCTAAAAATCTTCCTTGAAAAATTCTGAATTGCAAAATTTATGGCTAAAATTCACATTCCGAATCAAAAGATCCCAAACTTTAATGTATGAATTTCAACCCTAAAATTGTTCCTCAAATTTTAATACTATAAATAGAGTTGGCTCTAAAACCTCTTGTTAGAATTTTATGAAACTCTAAATGTCAAAACATGAAAAACCTAATTACTTTATTCACAAGATCTTCCATATTAAATCGCTAAGAAAATTATTACACATACCTTAATCTATCGAGAATTGTTCTTTATTACTGAATCTTGATTCCGGATCTTGAATCTTGAAGATCAACTACAATCTTTTCATATTTGGCTTCTTCACTTTTAATCTTGAATTTTGCCTCCTTCGTTTCTTTAATTCTTGTTCTTGATTTTACTTCTCGATCCATATTCTTGATTCTTGAATTCATTCTTCTTGATTCTTGATTGTAGATTGTCTATTCTTGATGGTGGGTTTTTGGATCTTCCTTTTTCAATATGTTTTCTCTTGTATTCTTGTGTTAATGAGACGACATAAAAGATAAGAATCACATATGAATTGAGACATTAGCTCTACATAAATTTTCCATATGTATCTGATCCATCCTCAAATAAAACGATAATGGATTCGATCTCTACAAATATAATCAAACTCACACTTTATTTAGATGTCCAAAACTTAATTGCTTAATTCTTTATTAGACCACTTTAATTTCGAGTTTAACTTGATAACCTTTAGGAAAAAAACTCGCATCTCAAGTATAAAGTATAGGTCAATTCAAAACTCGGACAATAAGTTTAAATTTTCGAATCTCATGTGATAAGTGAATAATTAAAAATATTGTATTAAATAAATATATTAAGGTCGTTATACAATTAACAGTCACAATTATATACTTATAAATCACGTATTATCAAACTAATTGTTCACAAATTAAAAATATTGTAGGTACAAATCACAATTTTTATAAGTCATAATTTATTAAACAGTCAGAAATTTTCAAATTAATTGCTCATAAATTATTTTTCAATAACAAATTATCAAAATTTTAGATGATGATTAAATAGTTGGTCATATATCACCACCACGGGCACTATCATCGCCGCTACGACCACTTGCGATCACCACCACCAACACAGTCTAATAGCTTCACCATCACCGACACACCTCACAGTCAGCAACACAGACACAGCCTCAACTACCCCACACCAACACCAGCCATTTCAGGCCATTTCACTTCTAGTGGTGAACTGGCTGCAATGGCGTGAACTGAGCGTCACACATAGACTTGAACGTCGGGTTTGGACGTAAAATTGTTATCATCGGCCCAATTCTAGCTTCAAATCTTAGATGTGGTACAGGAGCGTGAGGCGGCAGCGATTTACAACGAACATGGGCGATTCGCTATGTTGAACATACTTCTAACCTCCGTGGCGTCCCCTCTATCGAAGAACCTGTAGAGGCGTAGCCGCCTCAACTCCGCCTATAGAAGTGCTACCTCACGCAGCTTCTAAGACGTGCCTTAGCGAAGAACCCTGTAGAGGCGTAGCCCCCTCAGCTCCGCCTATAAAGGCACTGCCTCGCATAGCTTCAGAGCCGCAGCGTTGCAGCTGTGCGAGGCGACTTGTACCTTCGATGCCGAAATGTGATGGTGGTGTTGGGAGATGGGTTTGGGGTGGAGGAGAAATGAGTTTATTGTATATGACGTGGATGAGGGAAATAATTTAGGGTTTGTAGTGGGGTTGGGGTGGATAAATTTTATAACATTATTAATAACTTAATTAATACCTGATTTTCGATTAAATAAACCTCATTTTTGAATCGGAAAGCTATATGTAATTTCCTCTATAACATTTATACACAATTAATTATATAGATGCACGTGACAAATTAAATATTTTCCCAACACCAACTCCTTAAATCGTTTATACTCTATGTCATCCCTTAATTATTAACGGTTTATAGCCTATTCTATCTTCAGGTTAGGGACGGACTCAGCACCTGGCCACCCCCTCGGCCTCCAGTGCTGAGTCCGTCGGGAGCTTCTTTCAGGTAAGTGTTGACCGTTGGGGAGAAGAGGAAAGAAATGAAGAAGACAATGGGTTTCGCTTGCAAATATAAGTAGTAGTTTGAAGACAATTGCCTATGGCACATTTGGGCTTTTTTGTTTTGGGAAAAAAAGGCTCAGCCCAATTCATGACCATGGGTTTTGCTTGTAAACTGCAATTGCAAGTAGCCAAGTCCATTCCCATTTCCCCCACAAAATCAAATACAGTCTCATTATCCCAGAATCCCTGAATTGAAACCGACAGAGGAGTGAGAGAATTCTTGGCCATTTGCATTCAGTTTGGGATCTTAGGGGAGAGCAAACGAATCAATAGGCATATAGAGAGATGGGTTGCTCGTTCTCGGGACTAAATGCCCTTTACGACGCCGTTAAAAAAAACTGATTTGTAAAATTTATAAATAGAATTAAGTTAAAAGAAAAAAAAAGGATAAGAAAAAATCGGGTTTTCTCTCCCCTTTTAGTTAAAGTTTTAAGTGATTCATTTTTCAGTATATTTAAAATTAATATTATTACAAGATTTCATATATGAAAGAGGTGGTCTTGTTAAATTAAAGATCTTCTTAAAGAGCTTTTACTTGTAACTAAGTAAAAATAAATAAATCATTTTTAGTATTACGATAAGAAAGTCTTTTATTATACTTTACTTGTATAAGTCAATTACTTTTTAAAACGGTTCAACTGATATTCAAAAGTTGTTCAATAATATTCAATAACGTAAGAAATGTAACGGTAAACCATAAAATTTTTAGTAGCGCCTAATCCACGTGTTGATTAGATAATTCATAACCACTATTTGCGATGATAATTTTGATAAATTGAACTCTTATATAAATTATATTCTCCCCATTCTAGCTCTAATCCACCAAGTCATAAATTATGAATCATAATTAATGGAAGAAGCTTTACACGTGACACCTCATAAAGAGATCATCTTTAATCAAAGACAAATCAACGTCTCATCTTGTCTTCATTGAGATAATTCCATGGTGGGATGCAATGGTCAATTTTATGATATTTTGTATTTCGCTTAAACCATTTCTAACTATGGTGTCTCGTGAAAAAATCGCTTCCAGAAAATCATAAAAAATCTTGTAATGTTACATAAGAATTCCGCATCGCCGTCAAACATTGACCACTATTCCTACTTGACAAGAAAAGTGCCACTCACATGTCCCATAATCCAATATTTTATGATCACACAAAACATTTAATATTTGACTATCACTCTAACCGTTAAAAGGTTGTCAATGGCGCAACAAACGTTCAACACATGCTTCAATCTAAATAAGTTACTATTGTCCTTATAAAATCATTATTACGGGAGTCTTTTGGAAATGTTCTTTCAAGAGCTTGAGAAGGCGTTTCTTCAACAAATGAACATGTCATGTTGCCTTCAATAAAAAAAAAAAAAACAAAAAACAGCACATTTTCAGGGAGAGTCTCGTTAAATGCAATTGTTCATTCTTAGTATTCCATCGTACCATTTCTAGCCGTTGTAACTGTTGGAGAAATTGTACATGTACTTACACTTGCAACCATTAAAAACTCAAGACACTAATATATATTTATTACCCATATTTTTTTTTTCCTATATCAGAGTTTTATGCTTGGAAAAATAATAGAGAAGGTGATCTTCCAGTGAGAATACAAAAGTGCTACTGCAGGAGGTGAGATCTGATGTCCAATTTGTTATCCACCTTAATACAAAACTACGTTGACACAAAACATGCAGAGTGACAAACCTGTTTAGAACATGAATTGAACGTGATATCATTTTCGTAAAATATGTCACTTCGTGATTTTAAGTATTTTACAACATAAATAATTGATTATGTGATTGGAAATTTATTTATATATGGCTTGTTTGAGCCTCGATTTTGGTATATAATGCATTATGAAATAATAGATTGATAGAGAATGTGTGATTAAAAAATAAAGAAAATTTTTGAGTTTGTGTGTAATATTATTTTATCGAAAAATATGTGGTTGAAAAGAAGTGAGAAAACATAGGGCATAAATTATTAAGCCCCTATTTGGTCCGAATTAAAATTTAATTTTAATTCAAGTTAAAGTCAAACAATTAATATTAATTATATCTTTCATGAGTCCACAATTTTTCAACCACACATTTCAAAAACTTCTATCACAATCTATTAAAAAATCTATTTTTAATTTACACCAAACGCCCTCTAAATTTTAAAAGTCCAATCAAAATATTCTTTAGCACTTGTTCGGTACACATTAAAATTTTCATTTTCATTTTTCTACTCATTTTCAATCACACATTTTTTAATAAAATAATATTTTTCATCACATTAATAATTTTCCTCATTGTTTAATATTTTGTATCAATCTATTATTTTAGAATACATTCTTTCAAAATAATGTGGCGGAACACGCCCCATTAAATTTTAAGTATCAATTATTTTAAAAAATAACTAAAAAGGTAACCAATATCCTTGACCATTTAAAAATTTTCCTCAAAATCACAGAGTTGTTATGGCAGCAAGTCCCAGAACCCTGCTCTCGCTCTCTCTGATACGCACATTCAAGCCTGCGAGGTATTTTCATCATTAAAGATCTCTTTCCTCGCTTTACCTAGCATGAACCTCTGATCTGTGCTAAGGAGTTTGTATTACAAAACTTTTTATCCAATTCATTTTATGTATCCATAGAAGTGTAAGTTGTTTTTTAGTCGTTCTCTTTTTTCAAGATTTTAGTACCCATCGAGATCTTAGTGCGAAATTCCCACCTCATATTTCCTTCAAAATGGGTTCTTTTATTGAATCCTTTCACGTTTTGCTCTTCATTTATTGCTAATTTTTTAAAATTGGACTATAGGACCTAAACAAAAATTTAGGGCTTTACAGTTTTTCATCCAAAGTTTGATTCTATCTGTCAGCAAACGTTTTAATAATATGTTTTTGCACGCTACAGGTAGCAGATTTGTGTAAGGTTTGTTGAAGGTTTGAACGTTAACCCTTCCGGCTATGGTTTGTATAACTGCATGACATGATTTTAATTTTGTATATAACAGTATATTATCAGAGAAAAGTGTGTTCTTTTATCTTTGTGGGACACGAAATGAACGAAATCGAGTAGGGGGATCTGGAAACTTTTGTAATTTAATTGTGGTTTAGTGTCAATCAGAATCTGTAATAAGACTGTTGTGTAGTGGTTAAATGGATCAAGTTTTAGGTTCAGATTCGAATCCTTCATTGGGATCAGTTGATAAATCTAGGGTTTTAGATGTGAGGCCATTGAGATGTCTTGTACCTGTTTTGCCAAACCCGCCTGGTATGTCTTCAGTTTCGACCCCCCAACCCTCACCCTTCGTTTGTGTGCCACCTACCGGTCCTTTTCCACCTGGGATCCATCCATTTTACCCATTTTTAATTCCCAATGATTCTCAACAGAATCGGAACCCACACCCATCTGGTGTTTCAAATCCGCCAGGGAATCGTGCTTTTGGTAATTCTATACCAGCTCCCGTTCCATTGAATTCATTTAGAACACCAACGCCCCAAGCAAATGGGGGCATTCGGCAATCTGGGAAGGGCTCAGAACCTGTAGTTTTAGATGATGATGGTTATAGTGACTCGCTGAATCAGAGTGGCCAGCATGTAAGTGGATTTAGTGTGCATGTAATTGACACAGAGGATGCCAGTAATACTAGGAAGCGAAGGGGGCGTCCAAGGAAGAACAGAGGTGAGGTTGGATATAACAACCCTGGTAAGAGCAGAGACGAGCATGGAGATATCTTTGATGTCGAATTGCTAGTTAATAGATTCTTAACATCCTTTAAGCTTAAGTACTTCGATGATGTTAGAAGAGCTAATGGTGACAAGGAGACAGTTGGTACCATACTCTTGGTTTTTGATTTGCTTCGGAGAAGGCTTACCCAACTTGAAGAAGTGAAGGATATGTCTCCAGGGGTTAGTAGACGTCCAGACCTGAAAGCCGCTTCACTCTTGATGACCAAAGGAGTTCGGACAAATAACACAAAGAGGATTGGTAATGTACCTGGGGTAGAAGTTGGCGATATTTTCTTCTTCAGGATGGAGCTTTGCATCGTCGGATTACATACTCCAAGTATGGCTGGGATAGATTATATGAATGTGAAAATTACTGTGGATGAAGAACCTGTGGCTGTAAGCATTGTTTCATCTGGAGGATATGATGATCAGGGAGATGATGGGGATGTCTTGATTTACAGTGGCCAGGGTGGAGTGCAGAGAAGAGATGGACAAATGTTTGACCAGAAACTTGAAAGGGGAAATCTTGCTCTAGAAAACAGTTTACATCATGCAAATGAGGTGAGAGTTATCCGTGGTATAAAGGATATCGCCGGTTCAAATGGGAAGATCTATGTTTACGATGGCCTGTACAAAATTCAGGAGTCATGGACAGAGAAAAACAATTCTGGATGCAATGTTTTCAAGTACAAGTTGGTTAGAGTACCTGGGCAACCTGAAGCTTTTACATTGTGGAAATCAATTCAGCAGTGGAAGGATGGAACTGCTTCGAGGACGGGGGTCATCCTTCCTGATTTAATTTCAGGAGCAGAGACTCAGCCTGTTACTCTTGTGAATGATATTGATGATGAAAAGGGACCTGCTTATTTCACATATATTCGTAATCTCAAGTACTCCAAACCTTTTTCCACACCTAAATCTTTTTCGGGCTGTCAATGCATCGGTGGATGTCAACCAGGTCATGCCAGCTGCCCTTGTACTCAAAGAAACGAGGGATATCTCCCCTATTCATCTCTTGGGATTCTTCTGACTGACAAACCCTTGATATATGAGTGTGGAGCGACCTGTGCGTGTCCTCCAAACTGCCGGAACCGAATGTCTCAGGCTGGTCCGAAAGTCCGTTTGGAGATCTTTAAGACAAATGACAGAGGTTGGGGACTTAGATCTTGGGATCCCATTCGTGCTGGAGGTTTTATCTGTGAGTATGCAGGTGATGCCGTAGATACATCTACATTAGGTGATATTGGGAATGAAAAGGAAATTAATTACATTTTTGATGCTACTCGTTACTATGAGCAGTTGGAAGCTGTGCATGATGATTCTGATGGTTCTACAAAAGTCCCCTTTCCCCTTGTTATTAGTGCAAAAATTAATGGCAACGAAGCTAGATTCATGAATCATAGTTGCTCGCCAAACGTGTTCTGGAAGCCAGTTTTACGTGAAAGTACTAATGAGTCATACCTCCATATTGCTTTCTTTACAATCCGACATATTCCTCCCATGCAAGAGCTGACGTTTGATTATGGGATGGTTCAACCTGAGCAAGGAGACCGTGGAAGAAAAAAGTGCTTATGTGGATCTGTGAAATGCAGAGGGTACTTCTATTGATGACACTCGGTGAAAAAATTGGCCTTTGTGCTTGAGGTCCGTGGGAAGGTTAGAAATTTATTATTTATCTTTGAATTATTTTAATTGATTGCATGCTCCCAATAAAGATGCTTTTGTTCTATATATTTTCCTTCTAGAAACGCTTGATTGTTGCCTACAGTCTGTTTATCTAGAAGAAATTTGCAAGGGAATTCAAGAATTATTATGCTCTGTTGCCTTGGACTTTTTAGTAATATTTATTGAAATCATGTGAATTTTTAACTCAGCAGAGCAAAATAGTTGTTAAGAAAAGATAATATACACTTTTAGACTTTCTCAATCAAATAAAATTCAAAATATTTGAAAACTTTCGCATTTTGAAATTCTCGAGAGGTCAATTTCTTTTAAACCAACAAGCCCCGTGGAACTTGGACCAAGTTTAGATGTTATAGTTTCCATCCGATGATTATAATAAGCGTGCATATTTCTGTTTTCAGTATCTTTGACTGATCAAATGCTTCTGCAATCTCTTCAGGCATGATGTTCTCAGCAAGAAAATGTAGTTTCCTTCAGGTGATCGTTCTACTTAATTAGCTATTAAAATTTAGCTTTTGGTTACCAAGCTACATCCATTTTTACTCAGTTCACGAGATGTTGACGGTAGGAAAGAACTCGTCTTAGTCTGTAATATTTAGCGTTGTTGTTTGTGTGCAATTGAAGCCAAATGTTTATTCTGCTGCAGCGGTGGACTCACCATCACTATTGTATATTTGTGTAATTCAACTGAAGTTCCTTGTTATTGGGAACAATGCTGAGTTATTTTTAGATCGTAATGAAGTTTAAGAATAGTGGCTTGGAACTCGTTGAGGTTAGATTCTTGTTTGTTATATTTTGTTTATCGCATTGATTAGTAAGGTACAAGTTTGTTGTTGTTTCGTAGGAGCTTTTTTTGAAATGAAGGGGTGTATAGAATTGATGAGCTATCATGTGGAATTGTGTTACGCTTCGTTTTTCAGCTTCCTATGAAGTGTTCAAATAAAAATACATGTTTGATAATGTTGGATTGGACGAGATGGATGGAATTATACGATGTACTTTTCCTCTTGATCATGGATCGACCTATTATGTTGACAATATTTTCCCTCCATATAAAGAAAACAGGGCGAGGTTCCCCCTTTTCCTCGTGGAGAGAACAACATAGAGGGATTTGAGTTTCAAATACAACATTGTAACCGTGATATTCTACGGTGGCAAGTTGATGCAACTTTCAACTAAATTGTGTGTTCTTTACTAGATTTCGTGTAATTATATTTCTCAATAATACGGATTTAAATGTTCAGTTGGAAACACATTATTCACGTATTTTTACATTTTAAATCTTTTATTAAATTACCTTCAAATTGTTAATCGCGAAATATGTACTCAAGCACTCGTGCATGTTTGGTACATGGATTGTACCGGCATGGACGCGTATTTCTCGTGTTTTCTTTACGTAATATTTTTTGTTGCTCAATTTATTCTATAGTTTCAATTTGACTACTCTATTAGCGAAGAAGGTGGCATTGCATGACTGCTGTAACATTTTTTCACATTTTAACACAGAAAAAGAAAAGGAAAAAAGAAAGAAAAAATTATAGTACAGGGAATTCTTATAACAAATTATTATTTGATTCAATTTCTACAATCTTATGCTAATTACATTCAGTAACGTTTTTGGTTAATTATAAAAAATTAAAGAATAATGTTATTTGTCATTACGATTTATATGAAATAATGAGATTGAACAGTTTAATTGTTAAAAAGAGAGAGGGGGTGTAGTGAGAAACGTGAGTGATAATGAATTATTATATAAGCGATTTTTCATCGTCGCGATGATAAATAACATCATTAAAATTGAAAGCTATTAAACAAAAGTCTCATGTTTTCATTCTAGAAAATTACCTGCGAAAAATGCGCTTGAGATTTATAAATCTCTTCGAGCCAACCATTGCAATTTGCAACTTCTAAGGATAAGTTAGAGACAGAGGGGGAGGAGACATTATTGGAGTAAATTGTGTTACTTTCCTTCCTCTCGATGCTTAAACCAGGTCCCTCTAACAAAATCTTGGCGTCCTGCCATCCATTGATGGATATTATTTTGCATTTGAAATGAAATAATATATAGGAAAAGAAGAATAAAAAACATTGCGTTCTTGATGGGTGGGACCAAAATTCGTGATTTTTCTCCTTCCTCCAAATTCATGGACTCTCCCAGATCCAAGAAAAGGGCCAAAAGGCTTTACCAAGTTTGGCAAGGTCGCAATGTAAGACTCTCTTCTTAGGATTTGTTTATGTGATTTTTATTGTTTCTTGGATTGTCATTTCATTTAGTTTTTCTATTTTGATGCAAGAAAATCCATCTATAATGATTGTGATATTGCAATGTACAGTAGAACCTGGAAAGTTAATTGGTGGAACATGTTAAAAGAGGAAGAGGGGTAACCAAAAATAACATAGCCAGCGGGACTTGCTGAAGATTTATTTTTTCCTTAAGGGATGATCTAGCAATGAACTGAATGGAGTGGTAGGAAGAATTCATGTAATTGATGCTAAATTTATTGGGAAAAATACTCAGTTTTTTGTCGGTGTGAGCTAGACATTTGTCCATGCAAGGTGAATGCTAGGATGGATTGGGCATTGTGTAATGAACTGATAATCCCAACATAATTTTCTCGTTTAGTAATTCCTGTGGTGTGTATATATGGTATGTTCATACGAGTAAATGATCAAGAACCTTGCTTTGATTTTATAACAATCGACAATATATCCACAATAAGAACCTTATAAGAATCTCGTTTAGTAAGACCTGTGGTAAGCTGGATATATAGATAGAGACTAGATCATATCATACTTTTGTAGTGGTTGTATGATTATTAACAATAGTATTCGACAGTGAATTCTTCTCTAAATATGGAAAACTCTTGTAAACTTATTCAAATTCATACATTTACTGAACTGGCTATGCAATGTCATTTAGTGAAAATCCGTTCAAATCTAAGTGAACATAATTGTAGCCAGTGCCCTCTTTAGAAGTGATATTAAATCTTGGAATTTGGTAATCGTGCTTATCAGTCTGTCTTCAGCAAAACCTCACGTCTGGTTTTCTGGCATGGAGTATTTTCCAAGTAAGGATTGAAGCAAAGCTAGAAGGCAGAAAGTGGGGACCAATAAACAAACAATAATACCTTATATAAGGTTTTTTTCCTTCTTTTCGTTTTTTGGTTGGTGGGGGCGGGGAGGAGTTAGTATAATGATCAGAATTTGACTTCGTGGATTAAAGAAATGAAGAGGAGGTCCATCACAACTGCCCTTCGGTGCAAGAAAGAGTTTTTGGGAGCAAGTCTACAAGCCATTGAAGTGAGAGAACCAAGAAAGGCAGGAGAGGCATATGAGGTTTTTTTCTAAATACAATGCAAAATGAGGGCCTAACGAACTGAGAAACATGTTCGTAGAGAAAGTGGAAGAGTTTTTGTAATGAATAATTTGAGTTATTGAGAACTTTATTGGGGAAAGCATTTTTCATCAGATGACAACTACTGCTTTCAAATGGAAGTATTTTGAATACATGGTTTACGAAAACGAAGTAGCAGGGTATTGACCCACCTGTTCTACAACTAAGCTTAGTTAGTATTATGTATTCAGAGACGTTGCAGCTTTCAAATATGGAAGTCAGGATTAGCAGTAAATTTAATCTTCTACATCTTGCAAGGTCGTACTTTTCATTTAATTTTACTAGATAGTTACTCATTGTTGCATAGTTGCTCACTTGAAGTATATTTGAATTTGAAGCATTAATAGAAACTTCTTTTGATTTCTGACGACATTGATGAAATTTGCAAATGTCTGTTGGATGCACATAAAATGCTAAAAACTCTTTTGTGAATGATAACTGAATTTGATAATTTGAGGTTTTTATTCGTCAAATTTACGAATAGATCAGGAAGAGAACTTTCGCCTCTTTCTGTTTTCCTTATCCAAATGCTCCTATTGTTTCCCTCAACGAGCACACTAGTCAAAAAATATTTAACTGAAGGAATGATTGTCAAACAAGACTATACATTACATTGTTTTCTTTACAAAATAGAACTTCTGTATAGTCAAAAAAGTACAGTTTCACCTTCTATAGCATTTTTTCCTGTTGTTTTTCAATGACTTACAATTTGCTAAAGTGAATATTCCCAGATTTTAATTTTCCCTTAAACAGATTGGCGCTTATGGACTTCAAACACTACTAGTTGTCTGTAGGCATGCTGCAATTATTGTATGTTCACGGAATAATGGTGCTACTGGCAGAATTTCTCATGATGTTCATCACAGGATAAGGGATGAAGTCTTTGTTGGAGGATTATAAATTTTCTATTCCAATATTACTTAAATATGATGCTTTGAATGATATAAGCATTTTCATTGTATCTAAGCTCAATTGTTACTAATGTAACTCATAATACAACCATTAAAAATTTCATTCCTCCAACGTTTCAGAAATTTACATGCGGTGGGAGATTGATCTTTGGTCCCGATGCATCATCCCTTTTTTTGACAATCTTCCTGATAGGGGGGCCTGCATTAATATTCTGTATCAAGATGCTTGTGAGGACTAAAGAAGTTGACTTCTTGTACGGGCGTATTGTGTTGACAATAGGATTTGTCCTCACAGTTTTGGTGGGTAAACTGATTATTTTTGTGAAAATATTATTGTGTTTAGAAACTTAAAACACTTAGACTTTTTACAGGATTTGATTTTTCTCTTCATGACATCTGCAAGAAATCCAGGAATAGTTCCTAGGAACTCATGGCTTCCAGAATTTGACGAATCGTCTTATTCCTCTTCATCTGTAGATTGGATCAACGGTGCAAGTCCTGATATAAAATTACCCAGAACAAAGGATGTATTTGTCAATGGGCACATAGTTAAAGTGAAGTACTGTGACACTTGTTTTTTATATCGTCCACCACGTGCATCTCATTGTTCAATCTGCAACAATTGTGTCCAGAGGTTTGATCACCACTGTCCATGGGTGGGGCAGTGTATTGGACATGTAAGTATTTTGTGTAAACGTTATGCTAGATGTTCTCTTTCATTTTACTCAAGTAATGTTTTATTAGGACTAAGGTTTCCAAATTTACATTTGTCTTCAATTCTGTCATTTATCTACAAACTAAAAAATAATAATAAAAAGATGGACTAATAACTTTTTCATTCATCAATTTGGTGCACATTTGAGTTCAGTCATTTATCGCTGGTATTTTATATCTGTAGCCGACCCCAAATTTATTGGGAATAAGGGTTAGTTTGAAGTGTCCACATGTTTATCAACAGATTTACATATTATCCTCCAGTAGCATATTAGGGAGACTTTAATTTGCACTTCCAGTAGTCTTATAGCAATTTCAGTTCTGTCTGACTCCGTGTCACAACTAACAGTGGCTCAATTATCAAGTAGCACCATTTTCAGTAAAAGATATCTTTAGCAACATGTAAACATTAATTTGTTGATCCATATACCAGACTTTCTTAATTCTAATGCACATAAATCTGTAAATAATAATGTAATGAGCCTTGGAAGAGAATTCTAACAGATCGAATTCAATTTCAATTGAGGTTTTCAAATACCTAAAATACCGTTATTTGTGTCATGCACATCTCACCATTCAAGTACCCTTCTTTCTCTTTGATTTTTTTTTTTGGAGACTCTATGGTAAATATGGGAGCTTATTTATTGCATGAAGTCACATTGAATAATGCAAGCTTACTACATTTGTCCTGTTTCTTTCGATTGACTCTTCAAAATACACCTTACACTGCTCAAGATGTTGGAAACTTCTCAAAATAGTTTTAAGTGGTGGAGTATTAAATAGCAAATGATAAGTACTTGCAATTTATAAATTTGATGTAGTAAGGAAAACAGACATAGAATTACTATTTGGTGATGTTTTGTTAGGCACAAACAAGGCTAATGATTTTGTTATGGTTGCATTCACATTAGCAATCTTATGATGCTTCATCACTCAAATTGTCATCAGAGTTTGCAAAATTCTCCATGGCATGTTTGGAGCTTGGTGAGGTGGATTGGACAATATCAGACAATATTAGAGGCGTGTTTGGTCGTGCTTAAAATCCTATTAAAATTGAAAATGGAGCTGTTATTGGGTCCTATTTGTCTAATAAAAGTCAACAATAACGGCTAGTTTTTCAATTTTAATCCGATTTTAATCTCTACCGAACACTATCAAAATTTATAATGTTGTTCATAGTACTGCATAATAAATTAGTGTACTCGACTGAAATCATGTGCCATCGACTAAGAAATAAGACAGATTTTGCCGTTTTCAAATATTTTGCTAGTCTACAGTGACCATTTAGTTACTTCAGTTTCTTGAAAAAAAATTAACTCTTTAATTGTCTATGTTGATTTGTGGTTGCAGCGCAACTATCGGACGTACATATTGTTTATATCGACATCAACAATCTTGTGTATATATGTTTTCACATTTACTTTAGTGAACATACTCAAGGAACCAGGCAGCATGTGGGGTATCTTGTCGAGGGATATAATGTCTGTCATTCTATTAGTGTACTGCTTCATTGCTGTGTGGTTTGTAGGCGGCCTGAGTGTCTTCCATTTCTATCTTATCTGCACCAACCAGGTTAGCTTCTTTCTCTTAAAAGACAAGTGCTACTTCATAATCTAACGTGTTGTGTAACTCTTGAGTTCTTGTCAACTATGTGTTAATGAATTTCCTGCTAAACTGTTACGAGCCCTATGTTTGCTTCAATTGCTTGCATAAATGCAGATTTTGTTCCTTAGCAAACTCTTTGAGATTGTAATCAAGGTTAAAAATATATTTCAAGAACTGGATTGGTGAAAGCTGGAATTAAGGATCCAACTTCACCATTTGGGGACATGTTTGTGAGATGTGAGATGTTAAGAAGGACCCCAAGAGTCTCTACTGAGTCCCATTAAAGACAGAATGCAAGATCACCCACTTGCTGTTAGAAAATTTAGCTGTTTTAACATAAGTTTGTTGATGGTGCAGTTCATGGGAATTCACCATCAAACATGCAGTGCTTGATTTTCTTAGTGCGATGTAGAATAATTTTAAATTACCATTGAGTTTACAACTTTTTGTTGGTTAAACTCGTATTTCGCATTTCCTCATCAGAAACCAATTTTCTGTCATACTGGTTTGAAGCCGTATGACAAATCAAATAACCACATTAACAGTTGCAGAAAACAACCAGTTTCAGGGGAAAAAAAATCTGCAGTAATGATAATGAACTGTAGACAAAATTATAATGCATTGTTCCTGAAGTGATCCTGTTGATGAATCCAAACTTCAGTTTTGTTGGGCGAGTCTTGCTTGAGAATCTGTTGTTTTTAGTTCACTTACTACCCTCTCTCTCTCTCTCTCTCTCACACACACACACACACACATATAGTAATCTTGCAGTATATTTCAATTTTTAATTTTTTTTGTTCACAGACGACATATGAAAACTTCCGGTATCGGTATGATAAAAAAGAAAATCCATATAACCAAGGGATGATAAAGAACCTCAAGGAAATATTTTTCTCTAAGACGGCTCCATCTCTGGTAAATTTCCGGGAATGGGTGATTGTAGAAGATGAATCAACTATAGGATCCATGACAAAAAGAATCGGAGGGGATATTTCGAACTCCATGGGGAAGAAAGACCTGGATCTTGGTATTATTGGCAAGGATGGTAAGCGGCATGATATGGATTGTAATGGCATTGAGGACAGTTTGAAGAAGGGAAATGGAGGAAAAGTTACGGCTGACCCTTTCTTCCATCCGGATCAAGCAGAAAAACTTGCTACTGGAGATGCTACTTTTGACAATGAAGGGACTAAGGCTAGCTCCCAGCGAAATTCATCTGCAGTGCTTCAGAGGTAAAAGGTAATTTATCTCTGTGCTGAAAACACTGTTAGCGAAGTTTCATGTATGTTAGTTAACGGAGAGATTTATTTTGTTTAGTGTTGTTTGATCTTTGGTTTTGCCAATTTCTTGCATTCTTTTGTACTTTCCTGCACTTTTTCCTCTGGCCAATTTGTAATCTCTTATTTTTCTTTTGTAGGGTGAAGGTTTGAAGATTGTACAATATAAGTAACTCAAAAGTTAACAATTATCGAACATAATCTCTTATTCTACAAAGGGAAAGGAAGAAAGGCGACCTCTCTATGGAATTCATTCTGCTAGATTTCCATCGTGCTTTTGTCGAAGGAAAATACTATGCATGTTTAGAAGAAGGGATGTGGCAGAATAAGTTTGGTCGCTTTTTTCGTTCCATTTTTTTAGGTTCATAATTTTCTTCCATGAGAACTTTTTTCTTAATTCCGTCGCTCTTAGAAAATCTTGTCAAGGATAGTTGATGTGATTTTTTTTTTTTATCGACAAGAAAAATATATTTGTTATGCTATCCTCGCACTAATTTTGAAAAATTCTTTCATTTCAAACGGCGAGAGATGTTTCTCAATGTTAGCTTCATCCCTTGTATATTGGATAAGAATCTTTTTATTTATTTTGACCATAAGATAGTAAATGATTTTATTTTTCACTTTGACCAACAAAAGATTATTTAGGGTCCGTTTGATTGCACCATGAAAAGTAGGGTAGAAAGAAAACGAATTCTAGGGAAA
>CAIGRL010123171.1:0-15634 GCA_903798325.1 Fraxinus xanthoxyloides | reverse complement strand
TTTAAATGTACAGTATCTCTAGAACATGCTGAAAAGATATTCGACGGAATTTATGAAGTTATGTGATCGTTTGTCATTCTTTTTGCCTCTATGATGGAAGTTTTCGATGTGTTATTATTTTAATACTGCTAGATACCATTGATTTGTCCTAAATTCTGTACTGTATTATCATTAATTAATTAATTTTGACTACATACATCTTGCATAGGGTCTTTGTAAAGAAATTAAATAATGGTGCAACTGATATATGTAATTGGAGATTCTATGAGCACGAAATGAATGAGGCATAATGTCTTACCTCAATAGGTAAAAAAAGAAGGGCTTAATTGAATTTCATTATCTCTTTAACAATGCATGAACACCTTGGAAACATGTATTAGAGTTAAAATACCTTCCAATCTAAAAAGTTTAACATGCCCATTAATTTCGACACTAACATATTATCAACAAATTGAAAACATGTATTAGAGTCAAAATACCTTCAAATCTAAATAGTTTAATATACCCATTAATTTCGACACTAACATAACTTTCAAAAGTATCACAACCCGTTCATTGTACGAGCTTTGACTAGTTTTATCTTATGAGGTGCATTGGACGCAATCGAAAGTTTAAAACTGGAGGTTGTTGAATTCTTGAAAAATATTTTACCCCAACCCACACATCACACATATGTTCATTATTAAGCTAAATTTAAGCGCGTAATAGGATAATTGCTAGTCAAATCTAACAGATACAGACAATTATTAGATAAAAGCAATAAGTTTAATCTTCACTTCAACTTCTTTGATGGAAGAAGTTGTTTAGATCAAACTATTATTTTGCGAAGATACTAGAACAACCATGAGTGGAGGTAAGTTTTCAAAGCTCAACTTGTTGTCGAATTTTCTTACACTTCAAGGATCGAAAGTGATTCCATAGATCTTCCAAATCCATTATTCCATAGCATAAACAATGCTTTAAGACACAACAACTATCCTCTTTCCTTCAACTCTATAGAACTCACATTTAAAATCGACTTGGAAAGAGAGAAAGCCCAGAGTGATTATAAACCTACCGTGCCAACCTTTTGTGAATGACGTGGGATACAATTATATCCTTACATTCTATCAACTGGTCATGCAATTCAATATTGGAAATAATCCACTAGAAAAGGGACAAAGAGGGACGGGAAAAGCAGTTGATTGCAGATGTATCATGTAGCCATACAAACCAATAATCACATCACTAACAATAAAAAATAATTTAGAAAAAAAAAATGAAGGAATACAAATATAACATTTAGATCTCAAAAACATTTCATCTTTGGTGCGTGTGAGTTTGTGTTGTATAGAGATGGAAACCACTACGACATGTTTTTTAAAGTGCATTACACCGTATATGACAAAAATAATTTAATACGGTGTTTAGTGTTGACAATACTCGAATTTTTGTTATTCAATTAGTGTTATCCCCCCATGTCCACTCCTCATTAAATTAACACGTCCTATGACGCGGGTTTAAAATTTATTATTTGTTACTTGTAATTGAAGTGATAAGTAAAAGGGAAAAAAATTAAAGGTTACTACTTATTAATAAAAAAATATTTATAATTAAAATAAATTACTCATCTCTACATATAAGTATAAAATATTACGTTTGATGACAAAAATACTTATAAATAAAAAAATTTATAAGCTTGTTTACAAGTAAAAAATACTACTTGTACCTGAAAAGTTCATTTAGTTAAAAAATACAATTATAACTAAAAATTAACTTATATTTAAACAGTATCTGATATTTAAAAGTCACTTATAAAACAAAAATAAATTGTTTATAAGTAAAATACCACTTTTACCAAAAAACTTTAACTTATAAAAATAAAAAATCTAAAAAGTTGACTTATAACTAAAAAAATTTACGTATGTGTTAAAAATCACTAAAACAATTTACTTATATGTAAAATATTACATATATATACTTATATGTACAATATACTTATAAGTGAAAATTATTTTCTAAGTTAAAAAATCACTTATATGTTTAAAAGAACCAAGTACCTTTTAGCAGGTTGCTGGGGAAAACTGTGAGATGGATGCAAGCCAAAATATGAAAGATCGGGTTGGAATGCTTGAGGATTTCATGGGTGACCCGTTGTCATATGATGCTATCAATTTGGCGCGCATGCAGAGGAAACAACGCAAAATCTGACCGAAATGAATCAGGTTTTTGAAAATTTTGTCGTTGTGACGAATGAAAAATTTACCTCTATGCTGGGGACGTCATGGCACTGACTGAAAATGTTACTGCACGCCTGGGACTGATGGAGACTGTTAGGAAATTTGCATCCAGTTATAATCTCCAAGATCACAATGATAGGGTTCAATGCTCAAAGCACAATGTAACCATACATTTACAGTTAAATATCTTCAACTCATCAATACAACTTCTCATACATAAGAAATATATCAGAAACCATAAAAACTGAAATGTAAGAACCGAAAGCATCAAATGGACAGAATGTTTATTCTCTTTTCTTCACTTGCCGAAAATGACAGCGACTTTAGGCTCAGGAACAGTTTCCATGTTTATGCAAATCACCTTCCATAGAGAGTTAGAGAACTTGTTCAAAACTTCCCCTTTCTTGGATTGGATCATTGGTCAAAGAGATCTTCCAAAATAGACAAGAATGCACCAACAATCGGACCAAAAACCACCAGAGAAAACCAACACTCTTTACCACTATTTTAGGCCTAAGAATATACCAAGGTTTCCTCAATCAATAAGCTCACAGGTCCATTTTGTTATAAGGAAGAAGAAGGAAGATTGAAACCACAGTGAAGAACCAAAAACTACGCTATGAAGAAACAAGAGAGAGAGAGTCCTTTTTAATTTTTTGAAATCCCGTCCGAAGACTTCCAAGACAAGCCAAAGGAGAAAATATCTAAGTCAAGAAAGGATCCTAGCCATCCAAAAAATCTAATGGCCACAAATGATTCAAAACCTAATAATTAGGAGAACCATAAAGTGAACACCACACATTTGAACTTTTTATAAAAACTGATTAAATCAGTCATTTTAGGGGAGTTTTTTATTTTTTTAATCGGAAGACGTTGGATTAATTTCCGATTTCTCTTGAGTTTCTCATTTGTGCCGTCATCCGACACCACGTAGATTTAGAAAAGGAAATAAGGAATGGGCCAAAGTGGGACATTGACAACAGTAAGATGTTCTTTTGTTTCTAATTCCAACTTTACACCACGAATAGAAAGGCTGCAACAGCTAAACAGAACAAATAATTACTTGATAAAATAGAAGAAGAAGAAGATCACCATGAGTCGAAGAGAAAGAACAAGAATTGAATTGATTGTGAAAAGACAGGATGTTAAGTTTATAATTATATCCTGAATTTCTTGATATGGGTTTGGGCTGGAAAGGGTATTTTAAATCCACGAATCATCAATTATTATCCGTTCCTTTTGAGTTATCAACCAAGCTGCATATATGATCATTCACATTGGCCAAAAAGACTTTGTACGTGGAAACTTAGGGTCAGGCGGTAATGCTTCTACTATTATAGAACAACTCCTTGAGGAAGATAAGAACTCTTTTAGCCATACAAAACACTACAAAAAAATTATTCAAACATATTCAAAGGCAGTTTCTTAATTGAGTAGTTTTTGACTTTTCAAAAGTCCCGGCAAACATGTCCTTGAGTTAGTTTGGAATTGTCACGTTTGTTCATCTAACAATCTTAACTGTTGATTAGAAGCTACTGTCATGGCCCTAGTTTGAATGGAAACAAACAAGCCCATAAGTAGAATTTCCAGATTGCATTTCATTGATTTCTCAACTTTCTCTCGTGCAAAACACACTCATTTTCTACAAAGTTTTGGAGAAGACAAAGTTCTGTTTGTAATTTGTTGGTTCTTGTGTGACAGAGGAACTGCTTCGATAGAAATGAAAATAGATTACATCAAGTTGGGATTAAATTTGTCTTTATGAAAGAGCATACAGTTGTTAGGTTTGCATTAGATTTGCGTTCAACAAGATGCTAAAATACACTACAGAAATTTCAATTAATACAAATCTGTAGATTTTCATAGATAACAATTTTAAGACAAAATTTTAACCGCATTTTATGTTTAACCTTCATGTACCAAGCCCCAACTGAGCAGAGAAAAAACATTTGCTTTCTATCTTGACACTATCATGGCTAGAAGCTTTTAGTGGCAATGAAAAATGTCCTGCTAAACGTAATCTGCTGCAATCATTTACACCTCCTCTGCCAGGGATGCTGACAATGCCATCTTCAACCAAGCCAAGTTCGCCACCTATTCCCACCATCCCGAGTCTTCCAAAACCAGCTGTGCCACCGATACCTTCTATTCTTACCATCCCAACCCTGCCAACTATTCCAACCATTTTGGCATGCCCAAAGTCATATTGCCTTCATTCCGACGGTTCTAAAGATCCCTTCCATTCCAGTTTCCTCCACCTTCCAAGTAAACTGTTAGTAGTATTTTCTTGCAACTTGACCCGGCTTGCCATGATTTCTAGAGAGATCTAACATGACTACATGAGCCAATGCTTGTATTGTAATACTTGCTTCAATCATTGTAAATGCTATATAATCATGTTTTGTTATTAAATACATTTCACATCTTCCCATATTCATTTATTATAAGATTTAACCTATATGTTACCCGTGTACAGACCCTAGCCAAAATATTGATCGAACAAACTCAATCAATACTTCTATTCATCTAAAATTACTAGGAGATACAGCAGTGGGTACACAAAATGTGTGGATAATATATTGGTAGTAATTGGAATCAACGTTGAACTTTGATTAAATATAAAAAGAATAGTAACCTTTTAAGAATCACGAACAGAATAAACGTTGAACTACCTACTCTGACCATTTCTGAAGAGATGTTGTGTGTCCGTTCCATGAAGTTATGATCCAAGTGGTATGATCTCATGTTTGAGCTCCATTATCCCAAAAAAATATTTTTTTTCCAAACTTATTTTCAAATACACATTCTTCCAAATTTGCACGTAAACCCAAAATTATTCCTATTTTTTAACCACATTCTCCAAAAAATTATAAAACTCATTTTTTGGTGAAAAATTGGGCTCAAACAAGGGTTAAATATATTACCGTGCACATTAGCTGAGAAAATGCTAAAAAATATTTTCATTTATCATTGTCACCCCGTCTAACAATCGAAAATCTTGATCCAAGGTATTGTCATAACCCTAGTTCGAAAGGATATGGACAAATTTATAAATAGAGACTTCCAGATTGCATTTTCATTTTTATTCTTTTCTTTTTTCTTTCATAAAAAATATCACATTTTAATATGTTTGCTTTCTTTGCAAGACACGAGCCAGTGTTTATGTATCATATTTCTTGCTATGATAATTGCATGATTATGCAGTTTTGGTGTTCTGAAATAATATACATTTTATATCAATGCTACAGATAAATAAATGAATAGAATGCTCCAAATACAACATTAACAAAAATATAACATTCTTCTTTCTAATTCGAAATTCGTACTATGAACACAGATAGACCAGGAGATACCATTTAAAACTGTTAGTTAGTCACAACAATTACTGGAGAAAAATTGAAGAAGAAGACGATAATTATGTTAGTAGTGTTAGATAGAAAAAACAACAGTGTTAGTAGTGTTTCATTCTATGCTTAATTCGCATTAAAAGAGCTTTTATGTCTAGTGGTGGTTAAGCAGCATAAACTCTAGGAAAAGAACTAATTCCTGAACCTGCTACTGGTTTCTTAATTCCTAGAAGGTTCAACTAACGACATAAATGTCAGCAGCCATGTTTTGAATTTTCATACCACCAATCGGAGTCATAACCAAACTGAACTAAATTCCACCAACATCTTACATATAGTTTGCAACCTAGGCAATGAAATCCCACTATAAAATAAATGCTCAAATCCCATTTCTTTTCCACCATCAAAATTCGAAACTTTTCCTGTCCTGATTGATCTGGGAAAATAGTCCTACTTCGTTTCAATCTTCAAACTATCATGGCTAGAAGTGTTTACACTTGCATTTTCATCCTTGCAGTTATAGTTGTTGCTAGCTATCAAAAAGGTGAGGCTGCACGTACTCTGCTGCAATCATTGCCTCCTCCTTTGCCAGGAATGCCATCTATTCCAACATTACCAAATCCAACTTTGCCACCAATGCCATCAGTTCCCACCATCCCAAGTCTCCCAAAACCATCAGTTCCACCGATGCCTTCCATTCCAACCATCCCAACCCAGCCAACTATTCCATCCATTCCGGGCATTCCCAAGGTCTCATTGCCCCCAATGCCTTCATTCCCCTCTGTCCCCAAGATCCCTTCCATTCCTACCATTCCAGTCCTGTCTCCACCACCTTCCAATTAAACTGTTGCTAGTATTTTCTCAAAACCTCCTGTGACAGGCCATGATTAGAACATAGACAGATGCTGAGACAGACCTCGTGGTGGCTGAAGTGGAGATTTGTTGCTTTCTTTGTGATTTTAATACATTTGTTAGTGTCATATAGTACTCTATAGGTTTTGAGTTAATTTGTATGTTGTTAATGTTTAACATGAGCCACTGTTTGTGTATTGTATTACTTGCTTTGATTGTTGTAATGTTTATTCAATTATTATTTTTTTTCTATTGTATACATTTTACATCTTCACACATATCATTTATAAACGCCCCATCAATGCTACAGATAATGGAAGGAACACCAAAATGGAACATTGATAAATATAGCTAGAACTAATAAATGCAACAGTACAGGAAAATATAGAAGAAGATGAAGTGGATAACTATGTCAGGAGTTTAGGAAAGGAAGAATAAGAATGAAGGAATAAATTGACAATGATCTCTGGGACCTCTTTTCTTTAACACTTGAACATAAGAACAAAAGAAAGAATAATATGTTGTGTTTATAAGGTCAATTTCTGGCAATTAGGATTAGTGTAGAAGGAACTGTTGGTATTCTTTCTCAACATAATGAGAATGGAAGGACGGTGTAAGGTTATGGAAGGATGACTTCAACGATATTTGCATAGGTTATTTTTCAAGTTACAAATGAAAATAAGAAACGGATATTTGAGATGATTATAAGTTTAATTCTTTCCCGAGTTGTTCATTTTGAAATTAAGAGCCTATTTGACAACCATTATTGTAGAAAAAATGAGTTTTGAAATTTAAATAGTATTTCTAATAAAATGCGTTGTTAAAAGTAGAAAAAAGTTTTTGCTATACGTATATAATATTTTATTGTATAAATGTGCAATTAAAAATAATCCTGTAGCAAACCATAAAATAAATTAATGATTGTCAAAATGGCTCTAAAAGGAGATTTTTTGTTAAAATTACTTTCTCCAACGGACTGACTTGAATATCCTAACTAATGAAACAATAATACAAAATTTGTAATATAAAGCCTTGTTTGGTGAAAATCAAAATCAAGATTTTAATTAAAATCAAAATCGACAATTACTTTTAACCATATATTTCGCGTGACTCACAACCTTTCAAGTTTCAATAATACATTTCATCAACCTTTATCAAAATTCGGTAAAAATACGCTTTTAATCTCCACCAAAAAATGTAAAGCATCTCCAAATGGTGGTATAAAATTGAGTGTAAATTAGTATTTCTTTACATCCCAATAGATCTAAATTTTAATTTTTCTTCAATTGAAATATCTAATTCCACTTTTTAATTTACATCTTTTAATTTAATTTAATTTAATTTATTTTTTACATTTTCTGCAGAAAATGCAAATTTCATTTCCTTTGCATCTCTCCATTGGAAAAGTTTTCGGCCACTTTGGAAATCTAAATCACAATTTAGATCTATTTTACATCACAGTTGGATATGTTCTTAGTATTAAGTTATATTATTCTTAACCAATTAAAGAATTTATGAAATGAATTATTTAATTTTATCTAATCAAATACTAAATAATTTACTTAATAATATATCAGTATTCTATCTGTTAGTTTTTAGTAAGGATTACAAAGCTTTTTATATCCACTGGTGGTTTGACAGCACAAAGGACTCATCCATAAGGTTGTTTGCTAGAAGGTTCAATTAAAAAGTCTCCATTGATCAAACATTATCCATTAATAACGATAAAGATTTAAGTAACTACAACAATGTCGGCAGCCATTTTCAGAATTTCCAAAACAACCAATCAGAATTATAACCACAAAAGGAATAAAATAAATCGAAGTTATAACCAAACTGAACCTATTTCCACCAATAATATTAAACATAATTTTCAACCCTGGCATTCAACTGCATCTATAAATACTCCAAATGCGGTTTGTTTTGCATCATAAAATTCTAAACTTCTCCTGTCCCAACTCATTAGGAAAAAACCCCTCATTTTAATCTTCAAATTATCATGTCTAGTAGTGTTTACACTTGCGTTTTCAGCCTTGTAGTTATAGTCGACGCCAATTATAAAAAATGTGAGGCTGCACGTACTCTGCTACAATCATTGCCTCCTCCTGTGCCGGGAATGCCATCTATTCCAAAATTCCAAAGCCAACTTTGCTACCAGTGCCACTAGTTCCCACAATCCCAAGTCTCCCTAAACCAGTTGTGCCACCAATGCCTTCTATTCCAACCATCCCAACACAACCAAATATTCCTACCATTCCCAGCATGCCCAAAGTTGCATTGCCCACAATCACTCCTGTTGGAGACTTGGAGTCATATAGTTCTCTTTATTGCCTTCCACTCTATTTTATTTTTTTATTTTTTGTTTTCAATGTATGACATCAGCCAGTGTTTATGTGTTGTATTCCATCTTTGTGTTTCATTTATATACGTTTTTTTGTCTCATATCAGATACAAACGCCCCATCAGTGCCATAGATTAATGAAAGGAATACACCATAATGGAACATTGACATAAATAAAACATAATTTCTTCTAAAAAAAGGTTGAACTCCAATCTTGAGGGCCCCCCACCACCCCGCCCCGCCCCTAGAGTATCGTGGATGAGGTAAATCTCGAGATGTGCCTCAATAGGCCAGGTACAAGAGTTGTTGGAGACAGGAATCGAACTTTTACACTGCGGCTGCCAACTCAACTGAGACGACCTCACTCATGTCTTTTGTACCACTGATATATGCCCCGGAGGGCTAACATAATTTCTTCTAATTTGAACTTTATACTATTCGTGTACAACCCGCAAGCGTACGAAATCGTTGACAAGTAATAAAATTGATGAGTTGAGAGTGTCGTCCTACAAGGAATAAATTTAATTCAAGTTTACCAATTTTGTATGGAATTTGAATTATGTAAATAAATAAAAGAGATATTTTACTTTGATTTTATGTTAAATTATCTAAAAAAGTGGTAAAAAGTGTTTTTGTATCGAATTATGGATAATTGTATTGAATCCGCCTATTACTATCTATTTCAATTCTTGATTTGTAATATTGTTCCGTCATGCGTTCTTGATAATCATTAAAGCTATGAATTATTTTTTAAGACAAATTAAATCTATCCTAACTACTAGTCGAATCTATTCTTAGCTCAAATTCGAATGATTAGAATGCATTAAAATTTAGATTATCTAAATGATTGCATACGTGATAATTCCTAACATCTATTGCACATATTAATTTTGCCACGTTCTAAACTTATTGTGAGTCTTTCAATACTACAACATGCAACTAATTATCATTGGTGACCAATCAATTAAATAGTGCAATAATCAAGAAACAAAAGAATTAAACTAAACCACTAGTTTTGAATTAAAACGAATAAACAATATGATTCATCTTCGTCCAATACAAAAAGGGATATAGCCTAACGTATTAATATATAAATTATAAGAAAAATAATAGAAAAATATCACACAGGTCATGAAATAATTTAATGGATGTTGATCTTCAAGTCCAATGTCGAATTCTTCAAAATTTTGATGTAATTGAACTATATTTTTTTTTTCAAGAGCTTGATTTTCTCTCTCAAAATATAGCAATTGATCTTTTGTTCTTGATGAATCAGATGATAATATTTTATATGAAGAGGCACTATGTAACCCTCGTTTTGTATTTATAGGAGTAAAAAATTATGTCAAAATCGAGTTCAATTTGAGTTTCAAAACAGGTTGAATTGTGAAAGAAAACTACTGATTCATTTGCGAAAATGGCTCGCACGTGCACTAGAGCATAACTTATTCAGCTAAAAATTGATTTGTGAAAATATTTCAACTATATTTCATTCATTTAACCTCTAGTTGCATCCAATTAATCCTATATGATCTTCAATCATCGTTTTGTTGTTCGAATCAACTATTGAATGTTTATGCGTTGATCCATGAACTTTGAATTTATTTCATTTTTGCCCTTTTTCGTTTCTTTCTTCCACTTCTACCAATTTGAATTGAGTTCAACCTAACAAACATAATTAATACATAATTAAGCTATTACTCAGCGAAATCACTAACAAATACTCTAATTTAATGGCCTAAATAAGTGTACAAAATACACTTATATATATTATGAACAGAACAGATAAAATTTCAAAACACAACAATTAAATGAAAAATGGACGATGAAAGAACTAGGAAGAAGAAGATAACAATGTTAGTAGTGTTTGAAAAAGAAAAATGTGAAGGCGCAATATGTCTACCTTCTTTGACACTTCCATTCTTTAACACTATTATGGATGTTAATAATCTATTCCGGATGGTGCATGCCCTGATACCACTTGTTAGAAATTGAACTAATTTGAAGGCGAGATAATGAGAAAGATGAAACAATCACAAGAACACAATGTTTAAGTGAAAAACCATGGGCAGAGTTGGATAATTCACAATAATCAATAGCAATGATTACAAAAGATCTCTTTAGACCAAAGTAATAAGTTGGACAGTTGGTTATTCTCAATATGTGTTGTACACAACATATTTATAATCAGATAATCCATAACATACTAGGAGAATTAATACAAACAATAGTCTAACACAAGATGAAGTCCTATTACAATGAGTAAAATCAATAACGGAGTATTTAAGTTGAAACAAAGGGTCCAAAACACTATTTTGACTTTTTGTAGTCTTCGACTTCTTCAAGATTTCTCCAAAACAAACAACCAACTACAAATATACCTCCAAAATAGAATTCATGTCGCACCGAAATTTTAACAAATTTCCACATTGACACGAATTTCATTGCAATGAACGAAGCTTAAAAAATTGTCCACTTGGAGATTAATTCAACTACAAGGAATAAAACTTAACTATTAAAATCTAACAAAATTCTCCAAACAAAACACTCAACCAAATTACTCCACCTCTTCCACAAAGCCCAACTAGAGCAAACTTAACAATTATGAGCAGAATCCAAGCAGTGGTTATCAGCAAATTACCTTGGATACCAAACTTACTCGAATCGCCACGAACAATAAAATCATCAAATTCACAACTAACTCCATATAAGTTACCAAATTTACTCGAATTATAGCCACGAGCAATAAGATCGTCAAGATTACAACTAACTTTACCTGAAGTAGTGACAAGTTCTTCAATACAACCTTTGCTCGAATTATTACTGTGAGCTACCCGATCACAACCAACTCCATATGATTCAATGCTTATTAAACCATAAGTAAGCAAACTAGCCTCATCGAACCTCTCATAGGGTCTAATTTCTCTTTTCTTCAATTTAGTGATAGTTATATCAATTGTGATCATTGAACCTTCCAAAACATATAATTGGGACCTTCTCTGTCCCTTTATCACAACTTGATCCTTATGTTGATTCTCCCCCAATGTCAAAACAAAAATCTACCATAATAAAAATTTGGTGTTGCGATCCAAAGGCTAAATATCAAACTTCATACTTGCCATGCCGAAAATCAAACCCCAATCTGAGTTGATCAAACTTTGCTCTAATATGAAACCAAATTGGTTCCCAAAAATTATCGAACCTTGGCTCTGATACCACTTCTTAGTAATCTAACCCGGATGGTACGCGCATTGATACCACTTGCTAGAACTTGAACTAATTTGAAGACAAGATAATGTGGAAGATAAAAAATAACAGCGATAACAAGAACACAATATTTATATGGAAAACTATGGGCAGATGCGGATAACTCACTATAATCAATAGTAAGGATTATAAGGAATTTATATAGACCAAACTAATAAGTTGGATAATTGGTCAATCTCAATATATGTTATACACTCCAATGCTCGAGTGACGACTGGTTCCAAGTGAGCGCCGCACTCCTATTTTGAACGAGAGACGGGCGCTCAGCGAGCATGAAAGCGTTGAAAATTTCTCCCTAATCCATATCTTGAGATCTTCAAGTCCAACATAAATTTCAAACTCTCAATTGAACTCCCAAATTAAATTTCAATTGGAATTGTCAAATAGTTTTTTAATAGGATTCCCAAATAGCATTTCAAATAGAATTTGGGTTACACCCTAATTCTAACAGTGGAAGGAATAAAAGCTAAATAGAACTTGTTCTACATTTGAAAGGGGAAGATGTTTGGTTTACACACTCAATTTCTTGAAATGAGTTCATTCTCAAAGGATTACCTAAGTTTTGTGGAACGAAAAGATCTTGAATAATGGTAGTCTTGAACCGTAATGCATTCCAACCACCTGTAGGAAACTAGTATCGAGTTAAATCAAAAATTACTTTTTTATCACATTTATCCCCTGATTAGTAGAGATTAAAATCAGATTTTTAGTAGATTTTGATAAAAGTTGATGTAATATGTGGTTGAAAAGTTGTGTGTCCCGTAAAATGTGTTGTTAAAATTCATTATTGACCTTATTTTGAAATTTTAATTGGATTTTAATTCAAACCAAACAAAGGCTTAATCCCTACCTTGACCCGTGTACATGTTCAAACCTGTATAATGGCCAAACAAATCCAATCCATGTTGAACTTGAGATTGTTTCAAACTTACATGATATTACCATTCGGTAAAAGACAAAAGCACTGTGTTTTAGATTGTTATGAACCAGTTAGTATGTTCTTTGAGTTTTTAAATCTATCTTCTCATCATCTTATGGATCTGAACTTTTATTTCAAAGTCATTGACAAATGTCCATGACCCTAGTTCAAATGAACACAAACAAGCCCATAATAAGCCTCCCAGAATGCAGTTACATTAATTTTTTGATTCTTGAAATAGATTTACGACGTCACAAAAACTTTTAGTACATCATACTAATACAAATCCATTCAATATCATATACAAAAATCTTAAGGAAAAAAAAAATTAAATCGCATTTTATGTTTCAGTGAACTGATTCTGACGATTGGAAAATTATGGGAGGCCTATTTATGCAAATGCATAATGTCTTATTCAAATTGATCTTAATGTAAATGCATTATGGGAGGCCTATTTATGGCCATGTTTGTGTTCATTTGAACAATGGTCGTGGACTTGTGCCATGACTAGATTGATAAGACGAAAAAATAGATATGAACAAAGAAAGTATCACTTGGTTCATTACATAATGTAAAACACATTGCTTTTGTCTTCTACCTATTGGTAATATCGCTTGGGTTTGAACCAACCACAAGTTCAACATGGATTGAATTCGGTTGGCCATTATTTGTGTTTGGACGTATACATAGGTCAAGATACGTATTAAATATGATACAAAGTAATTTTTTATTTAACTTGATTCGAGTTACACCTGCGGGAGGTCAGAATGCATTTTAGGGAAAGCCTACCATTATTCAAGATCTTTCCGTTCAACAAACTTTGGTAATCCTTTGAGCCCGAACACATTTCAAGAAATTGAGTATGTAAACCAAATATCTTCTCCTTTCAAATGTAGAACAAGTTCTCTTGGACTTTCATTCCTTCCATTATAGTGTTAAAGAATGGAAGTGCCAAAGAAGTTAGACAATTTACTCTTCACTCTTGTTCTCTTTCCAGCACCGCCAACACTGTTATTTTCTTCTTCCCAGTTCCTTCACCCTCTATTTTTCATGTAATTGTCGTGTTTAACAAATTTAACTGTTCGGATCATAATATAAAGTTCTAACTAGAAGAAAACATGTTTTATTATGTAAATGTTCCATTTTAATGTATTCATTTCATTAATCTGACATGATAAGAAATGTAAAAAATATATGACCGGAATGGGAGAAATAGAATGGATCTTTAGAATGGAGGGGAAGGCAGGCATTGGGGGCAATGTGACTTTGGACATGCCGATAATGGTAGATGTTATGTTAATTATGTTCAAAATATCTAATACCAATTGTTGTGAAATAAATAAGATACCAGAATCGCTCTGATATCACTTCTTATGAAACCAACAACCGTATTGAGATGTTGAAGTTATATGACACAATAATGAAGTATTTGAATACAAGCAAAAGAATAAAACAAGACAAGAAAATATGATCGAAAAATTAAGAGATTTTATTGCATGAATAATAATAGAGAAATATACAATTGATCCTAAAGTTCTGGTGATCTCTTTTCTCACATTATGAAATTGTATAAAAGAATCTAATATTTATAGAGAACATATAGGGGATGTCCAAACCTTCCTAATAGAGTTGTTGATGAAGTAGAATACCAAAAAATCGAATCCAAAAAAAATTCTAACCCCGAATGGGCTTCCAAAATAGAGTTTCAATTTGATATATGACTCCAATAATATTTCAAATTGATTTTTCTTGATGTGCACTTCAATTAGAATTCTTCAATTACTTCAACAAGGAATTCAGGTCATATCCTAATTTTAACAATCTCCACCTTGACATGAATTCCACTACAACGAACAACACTCCAAAATATTCTCCACTTGGAGAAGAAAATATGCTTGCAAGGAATAAACTGACTCTTCAACAATAACGAAAATTGATTTCTCCAACCAATACAAAATACTCTACATCTTCCAATGAATCCAAGCATTACTTTGCAGAATACCTCAGATTTCCAAAAAATCATAATAATTTTAAAATTTATCAAATTGGGTTATAACACAACCAAAACAGAATCAAACCCAAATGATTTTAAAGAAGACCCCTTGCTAGGTTGTATACCTTCTACTACGCTGAAAGTATGCTCAACAAAATCAATATCCACATATTTATTACAATTGGATTCGTCTCTTGCAATTGAATACAATGACACCGTAGGTGATGATGGCAAAGCGGAATTATCTATATTTTCTGAACTCAACTGAGCAGTATTCTTCAAATACTACCCTTTTACGAGCTCTTGAAGGTATTGTATCAAACTGAATGTCCACCACGGTATTGAAATCATGCTGATTGATTTTTCTAGATTCTACAGATCTTACAAGATGTATAATTGAGAACTTTTTTGTCCCTCCAATATAACCTAGGCACCATTACAAACCTTCAAAGCTGGATCTCCACCTTTACCGAAGAACTCATAACCCTTTAAATCATGGATAGATAACGAGATGAGATTTTTCTTCAAATCCGAAACATGTGGAACCTGGCCAAGTGTTTTAGTTGTTCCATCCAATAACTTAAATCTGATTGTATCAATTCTAGCAACCCGACAAGATATGTTGTCTCCCATAACAACAACATATTTGGAAATGATTTCATATGTAGTAAACAAGTCTTTATTAGGACACATATG
>CAIGRL010123092.1:0-12728 GCA_903798325.1 Fraxinus xanthoxyloides | reverse complement strand
CTAGTAAATAATTATTAGCCATAACAGGAGGTAATGTACCAAATTGAATAGTGAGGGGTCGCTTAGGTCTTCTTCATCTTCATCCTTCTTTCCACACTCAAATTTTGATCTCTCAGAGGAACTTTCTGGTAACTCCTCCATTCATTCACCCATATTAGCTCTTTATCATCTTTAAGTTCATTTTTGTTAGCCACCTCAAGAAATTTAGGTGCCTTAGGACGTGACGATCCCTGATGTTACCTCATCATTCGTCCATAGTTCCATTGAAAATGGGTTTGTTGGGTTCTGGTCATTTCGTTAAACGGTATAACTCTTTCTGCATTATACTAGAATGAATGCCTTACCTTTGGTTGGGGAGGTTGCGGCCTGAATATTCTCTTGTTGTTTATCAATCTGAACTGCCTCTCAAAAGGCGGTTCCCCATAGAATGACATACTCCATCCTCCACCAGGCTGGAAATTTGAAATAATATTAGGATGATGGTGATATCGCCATGTTCCTAGTCTTTCCAAATTTTCTTTCACTTCTCCCTTGCATTTAGCACACAAGATACCTTTGTCTTTTCTAGACTCCTTTCCTTTGATACGTTCAAAAACACTGGGATGTGACTCGAAATCTTCTTCTCCATCATCTATGACCAACTTGAATGTTAGCAACTTATTTCTGAAACCAGTTGTCACCATATTCACCCCAAGTGGATGTAGGAAAGGATTCTTATCCACTGTCATTTTCTTCTTAACTTCAAATGTGATTCGCCCGGACTTATTGGCATCCTGTAACACATGATGAAAAATCAAACAATTATTAGTCATATGTGACCATGCATTGCGCCATTTACAATATTTTTTTACCCTTAATTTGTTTAAGGTTTGGCAATTTATGCTTGTCGCTCAATTTATCAGCTTATCCTTTTACTGTTTATCGAATATAAGGTCAATTTTGGTCAGATCAAATGAGAATATCCTAGCCTTTTTGTTTTTGTCTTTCATAGGCTCGTTCTTACCTGATGTTCTAAATTTGGTCATTATAGGACAAGCATATACATCCCCCTTAATCAATTCGACCAAACATATTTCCATCTAATCATAATATTCGTCATTAACAGCATAAACATCAAATTTTGGGTCTCTATAATAAGTCCATTTGCTAGATTTTTTCATTTGTTCCTCTTCTCTTATTAGACGTTCATATCTAATCATGTTAGCACTCAACTAGAAAATGTCAGGAAATTCTCTGTCATGAAATTTCTTTTTTAAATCAAAACTCAAATAACTTTGAGCAACTTTATCAAACTCTTTTTTGGGCAAAGGCATACAACATTTGCTCCTAGCTGTCTTAAACATCTTAAGGAAACTTCATGCTCATTCAAATCTACCAAAGTAACTTCAGATTCAGTTTTGTAAAGCTGAGCGTGAAATAATTGTTTTGGTTGTTGCCATGTTTGGACAGAATTTGCTAGCAAATTAATGAACCACGAGAAAACTACTCCAGTTAACGAACTAGGGAACAATCTCATTTTGTGATAATCAGTTGCTTTACCATATTGCACCGTGAATCGCCCTATATGTTCAAGAGTAGAAATTTCTCCCAGACCAGTAAATAATGAAAACTTTGGTACTTTGTACCCTTTAGGCCACGGATATGCTTGATCTACCCAATCAAGATATGACTTTATGTAAGTCGGACTAATAAAAAGACGCATCCCAAAGGCCATATGATCTAGTACTATCTCCGTAATTTGATTCATCAACACAACGTCAGGATCATATGGAGCTCTTATAGGTTGATTTATAGGTGGAATTACTTGAGGCCTAATATTTGGTCTTTGGCTTGTGGCAAAAATGTCGTTATTTAAACCATTATTACCATTAGCCTGAGTATTTCCGCCATAATTAACCGGCAGGGTGTTCTGTCCATTGGTTTGGACATTGTCTTTTGCATTTAATTTACCCCTAGGTTTGATACTCCATTACCACTACTCAAATTCGCCATTCCACTACTCCCTGGTTTGAAGTAGATGGTCCAAAATGTGGTTATATTCCTTGAATCAGACTTAGGACTGAGGAATTATGTCCCACAATCGTCTTGGCATGAAAGTGATTCCTTATACTCGGCATAACTGGTTGACAAATTTGGCCCACTAACATATTCATGATTTCATACAAAGTGTTTAGTTGTTTGTCCATATTGTCATAGTGTACATTTCCATTCTGAGTAAACCTTTCCATATTATGAACATTTTTTAAATTTACCTGTTCAACGACATCTTGTGTGAGTTCACCAAACAATGCACTCGTGGTTCGAAGGCTCAATTGTGTCATGGGCTCATAACGACTTTGACTCTGCCCCTCTGTTCGTGGAGTACTCTTCTGCTCCTCATATCGTTCGATCACATGCTGGACTATTCCTTGGCTTGCGGCTCCTTATCAGAGTTTTTATGAGGCATTGCTTCACTTTTCGTATCTTCAAACACCAAATGTGTCCCATCGAGTGTGCCAAATTGTTTCGTGTGGAAGAAGGTTCAAACGATTGTGTAAGGAACAACAACCTCTCCAGATAAAGTCCCAATGAGGGATGCTTTATTTATGAAGATTACAATTTGCGAGAAGCGAAATGCCTCAAAGGGGTACAAGCACACTGAATTTGCAAAGTAATTGAAAGTTAACAAGAAGAACTAATAGAAATGAAATTACATAATTCTTTGTTCGAGAGTGATTTGATTCGAGTCCTTGCTTCTATATTCTCTTTTCTCTTTTATACTCCTTTGATAGTTCTTTTTGTAGAACCGTTAGAAAACTGCTTGTTGTCCTATAACTATCTACTTTCTCCATAATGGATAAGGTTATAAGGTTAAGGATCTTATCTTGAAGGAAGAATATGTATACATTTTTTTGTTGATATTGATAGTTATCACGACCAAAGACAAATTCTTGCTTTAGATCTTGTTCAAGAAACAATTTTGAATCAAGAGAATATTACAAAATTTCCTATATACAATCAAAAGATTGTCCTAGAAAAACAAACTCGACAAACTTAAAAAAAAATACCATTCAGGAAATCCACTATAAAAATGAGAAAGTCAATTCCAAATGATTTTATAGTCTTTCTCCAAGAAAATAAGGTTGTTGGATTGATGGAAGAAGAACCGATCAATCAACTTTCATCAAGCCATGCAAAGGAATAATTCTAAAGAGTAGATTGATATCATGCATAAAGAGATACAGTTTATAAGTAACAATGGCGTTTGAGAACTCTTCATTTTGCCTGAAGGTGCAAAATCCATTAGTTATAATTAGATATTTAAATCCAAAAGGGATTCAAAGGGTGATGTGGAGAGATATGAGGCTCGTCTTGTTCTACATGGTTTTACTCAAAAGGAAGACATTGACATTAAAGAGATTTTTTCTGTAGTTTCTATGAAAGCCTCTTTTAGGACAATTATGACATATGTGACACATTTTGATCTTAAACTACGTTAGATAATTTACAAATTAAAGAAATCTATCTATGTGTTTAAGCTAGTTTCCCATTATGGTATTATAAATCTCATCAAATAATTATATCATTTGGTTTTGAGATGAATTCAATTGATGATTGTGTATATTACTAGTTTAGTGGAAGTAAACATATTTTTGGTACTATATGTCGATGACATACTGTTTGTCTGTGATGATATAAACTTATTGCACGAAATCAAGAGATTTCTGTTATGAAATTTTGAAATGTAAAATTTTGGTGATGCCTTTTTTTTTTTAAAGATATAGATACACGAGGATTGTTTTCAATATTTTTTTTATTATCTCAAAAGAGTTATATCGATAAGGGTTTTAAGAGATTTGTGATACAGATATGTAAATCAGATGATACCTCTATTGCTAAGGGATACAATTTTATTCTCAATTAATATCCCAAGATAAAATTAAATAAAGAAAAATATAGAAAACTTCTCGTGCTTCAGCAGTTGAGAAATTTAATGTATACTTAAGTTTGCACACATCCGGATACAACATACATTGTTACAATGGTAGGTAGATATTTAATTAACTATGGGATGGAAATTTGGAAAGCAGCCATTAGGTTATTCAGTATATAGAACTAAGGATTACATGACCACATTCAAGAAAATCAGACCAATTAGAGATAATTGGATATTCAGATTCTGATCATGAAATATGACTGTAAAATATTGTCAATACGCTACATTTTTCAATGGATTTGAAAAACTATTTTAGTTATTTTGTGATAATGGCAGTCTTGTATTTCAACATGAGCTTGATGATGTCAAAGTTTATAGATATTAAGTCCCGTTGTCAAGGAAAGAATTTAGAGTGCATATGTTTCTATGAAACATATTAGGACAAACTCTATAATTATGGATCCATTTATTAAACGACTACCACTTAAAGTCTTTCATGAGCATAATATTCACATGGGTGTTATATCTTTTGATGATATGTTGGTTTAGTGGGAGTTTGTATCAGATATTATCTGTTTTAGATAAATATTTTTTATCAATAGATATTCGATTTATTTCAAAACTAAAGTATTCAATTCAATTCCACTCTTATTAAAATTTATGGTTAATCTCATTACCGAATAAAGTAGGACCAGTTGAAAATAAACATGTTTGGATTACATTATATGTAATTTTCATGCTACACATTCACACTTGATCTGTGTCATTTGATTGTGTTGATATACGTGACGATTGAGAGTTTAGTTACGATATTTGTAAGGAAGACCACTTTGATCCTACATTGATATAATTAATGGACAAGATTATTCAGAGATACTTTTGGTTATGATAACAAAAGTTTTGATGTCATAAGGTTATACACATTTATAAGGTAACATATGTAGCCAAAGTGAGAGATTGGTATGTTTATTAATTTGTCAATCTGGCCTACATAGGTAATTAATTGTATATAAAATTATCTTAAAGTTGAGTCAAATTAAAGTGATGTAATAAAGAACAAAATTGTTGGGTTTATGACATCTAAATAAAGTGTGGATCTGATAATATGTGTAGAAACCGAATCATTAGAGTTGTATTTAACGATGAACTAAATACATATACAAATTATATATATGGTTATAGTCTCCAATTCATCTGCAACTTCTCATTATTTGTGTCATCCCATCAACACAAGAATATAAGAGAAAGTATATTGAAAGGGAAGATCCAAATCCCACAATCAAAAAGAAGGATTGAAACAATTATATCGAAAAACAAAACAATCAAGATTATGGAGCAAGAAGCAAAATCAAGATCAATAACTCAAAAAATAAAAGATCCAATAATGCAAAATCAAGATTTGGAATCAAAATCTAGTAATAAGAAATTATTACCAAATAATTAAGGTATATTTCACATTATTAAAGTTTTTGATGATTCGACATTCGGGATCTTGACAATTAAGCAATTAGATTTTTTGATTTTGTAAAGTTTAAAATTTCAACAATAAATAATATTATACTTTCCTAACTTCTTAAATCTAAGGTAACTCGTATGAACTCGCAAAGGCATTAGAACATTTAGCCCCATTTGAAACCCATTTTTTTCTCAGTCTCATTATTTTTCTCTTTCTTAGTTTCAACCACACATTTTATTAATAAAATAATATTACACATAAACCTAAAAATTTTCCTTACTTTTTAATCACACATTCTACCATCAATCACTATTCAAAAAGGGATAATTCTTCTTGTACAAAATTGTGTACAAAATATTTGACAAAAATTACCACATGACGCCTGACACCCCGCCAATAGGAATTTGTAATGGATTTTGTACATATAGCATGATCTTTTAAAAACATATTTTTCTACTAAAATGGGTGTCCACCACCCCATATTTAAGTCAAACTTGGCGTGACAAGAATTTAGGAAATGGACAAAATGTGAAGACGAGATGTTAAATGGAATGAAATCATTGTATTGATTCCAGAAAATCTTGTCTTTTCGTCGTAATTATTTAATCGAAAGCAAAACCAAATCATATAATAGTTGACAATCAGTCGGTTCAATTTATGCCACGGCCATTAGATTATCTAGAAAACGTTCGAAGGCTCAGAGATCAAAAATCCACCTTTTCATCCTCAAAACCACCTATATTCAACTGTTGTACTTCAATATCACTTTCTCTCTTCCCCTTTTTCCTTTTCCAGGTAATTTTTTGGGTACACCTAGTTTGACAGTACAAGGGGCTTTATCCTAATTTTTATACTCAGTTACTGTTTCAAGTATGATATGAATGATTTCCAGTATGCAGGAATCTGAGGTTAATTTTTTTTTTATTTTATTTTTTATTTGTGGAATTCTTGAGATTTGAAGGTTTTAACTTTCTGGTCAAATTGATTTTTTCCTAAGTTGTCGTTTTGAATCAATCTATCTTTTGTTTTTGTCGAATTTGTACTGAAAAGTATGCATAAGATGACTTTCTTTGTTGGATTAAGATTTATTATTGATGGCTTAAAGGTTTCCTCAATTGATCCAATTTTTCGTTTTATTTTTTGCTCTGTGGTTGTTTCAGGATTTCTGTTTCTTTGTTTTGAATTTTGATGTATCAAAATTTCTCATCTTGGAAAAGGTCTAGCTCTGTATTGCTGGCGGCAAAGTTGAAGGGGAGATTGAAAGAGAATCTTGATTTGAAATTATAAGATTTTGGGATTTGGGTATATTCTATATTGAATAGAATACTGCAACCTAGATGGTCATGGATCGGAATTTTAGGTGTTATAATGAGACAACATCTGGTATCAAATATGATAACCAAGCCGTATCGGTGTTTCCAGATCCAAATCTGATAAACAATTCGATAGTCAGCAATAGTTTCTCAAATGATAATTATGCTGATGTTGCCCCATTTTCTAGTCATTTGAAATCTAATACTTTAGTCCAATCATCTGATGCTGATACCCTCGAGGATTATGATTTTAGTGACGTGGTGCTTAAGTACATAAACCATATCCTTATGGAAGAGGATGTGGAAGAGAAAGCTTGCATGTTTCAAGAGTCTACAGCTCTTCTAGCTGCAGAGAAATCATTCTACGAAGTTCTTGGGGGGCAGTATCCTGCTTCCACAGATTATCTGCGAGTCCCAAATTGGGATCAGAATGTTGAAAACTCTGATGAAAACTTGTCAGGAGATTTTATAAATTATTATGCTGCTGGTAATACTGACTTATACCCAGACTGGAATTCTGATCCTAATTGCACTGTATTTGACGAACAAAATTCTTCTGTTGGTGTTGTTTCACAATTGACTTCTCAGTCATCTTTTAGCCCATCAAGTAGTGCCAGTACCTTAACTGATGGTCCTGCAGATTCTCCCGTAAGTACAATTAAAATTCCTAATATATTTAGTGATAACCAATCGGTTATGCAATTCAAGAAAGGGGTTGAGGAAGCTGCTAAATTTCTTCCTAATGGCAATAGTTTGGCAGTTGATTTGAGGTATGGTGAATTATTGGGGAAAGAGCAGAAGGAAGGGACAACTGGTTTGGTAGTTAAGGTGGAAAAGAAATTTGACAATGAGGACTGTGCTGATCTGTCAAGGGGTAAGAAGAATCCGTATCAAGAGACTTTGAGTACTCACGTGGAGAGGAATAACAAACAGACAGCTGTTTATAATGAATCGACTGCGAGTCCGGAAATGTTTGATATGGTGCTTCTATGCAGTGAAGGAAGAAATGAATCTGCACTTCGGAAAGCATTGCAGCATGAAGTAACTAAAAATGCTCCGCTAAATAATCAAACTAAGGGGTCTAACGGTGGGAAAAACCGTGGCAAGAAACCGGGAGGCAGAAGGAATGTGGTTGATTTGAGAGCCCTTTTGACCCTTTGTGCACAAGCTGTTGCAGCTGATGACCGAAGGTCTGCTAATGAGTTTTTGAAGCAGATCCGACAACATTCAACTCCCACAGGAGATGGGATGCAGAGGCTTGCCCACTGGTTTGCTGATGGTCTTGAGGCACGTATGGCTGGATCTGGGACTCAGATCTACAAAGCCCTTATCAATTTGCCTACATCAGCTGCTGACATCTTGAAAGCCTACCATATTTATCTTGCTACCTGTCCATTTAGGAAGATCTCTAACTTCTTTGCAAATAAGACCATTATGAATGTGGCTAAAAATGCCACAAGGCTTCACATTATTGATTTTGGTATTCTCTATGGTTTTCAATGGCCTTGCTTTCTACAACGTCTCTCGTCTAGGCCTGGTGGTCCCCCCAAGCTTCGTATCACTGGGATTGATTTTCCATGTCCAGGGTTTCGACCATCGGAAAGGGTTGAAGAGACAGGACGGCGCTTGGCTAGTTATGCTGAGACTTTTAACGTTCCATTCGAGTTCAATGCTATAGCGCAGAAGTGGGAAACTATTAAGATTGAGGATCTTATGGTTAGCAAAGATGAGGTTGTGGTGGTGAATTGCCTTTACAGGTTTAGGAATCTGCTTGATGAAACTGTTGTAGTAAACAGTCCAAGAAATATTGTTCTGAACCTTATCAGGAAAATTAGTCCAGATATTTTTGTGCAGGGGATAGTGAATGGTGCTTACAATGCTCCCTTCTTTATCACAAGATTCCGTGAGGCTCTGTTTCATTATTCATCATTTTTTGACATGCTCGAGGCTAATATTCCTCGTGAAATTCACGAGAGGATGCTGCTTGAGAAAACAATATTTGGGCAGGAAGCAATGAATGTCATTGCATGTGAAGCAGCAGAAAGAATTGAGAGACCAGAGACATACAAGCAGTGGCAGGTTCGAAATATCAGGGCTGGATTCGAACAGCTTCCTCTGAATGAAGAGATAACGAGGATGGCAAAGCACCGGGTTACATCATCCTACCACAAGGATTTTGTGATCGATGAAGATGGCCTCTGGATGTTGCAAGGGTGGAAGGGGCGTATCTTATATGCACTTTCTTCTTGGAGGCCGGCTTATTGAATTTGTTAGATAGAATTTATGGGAAGGCAAGCTAATGGTTTTGCTTCACATGTTGTCAATATCAACTTGTCTTTACTGTGAATATCCGCCGAGGTATTGATCCATCCTCTAGACCAGGTTGTTTTGCCTACAATTTAATTTCATATTATTAGTCTACAGAATATTACAATCAGTATTTAATACAAGTACCATTTGAAGAGTCAATGTTTCTTGAGGATGGTCCTTAAGCGGTTTTAGCAAAAGCAGGTTCGTGGATACTCTCCATTGCACTTTGGCCTGAAAATAAATGGGTAGTTCTTTTGATCATCAATCTGGCGGATCAAGCAGCTAATTTCTCTGGCGATCCTGGTACCACCAAATAGGCCTGCGTTCATTGAAGCCGTAAAGAAAGGATACCATTCTTAGCTCATGTCAACACTCTAGTTAGTACTCGTGTTTAGTCAGTCATAACTCTGCTAGTGTGTAAAATAATGTATGCAAAGTACCTTTTTAAAGGATGTTATGCTAGTGACTATAGATAAATGGTCCTATCTAATTTGCCAGAACATTAGAAGGGTGCTATTTAGCTTTATTTTCCAGGAAAAGAATATTTTCATTCAATGTGTAGAAAACAACCAGTAACATTATGTGTTGTTCTGTTGAGTTTTCTAACCTCTCTGCCTCCTAATTAGGCCAATGTCGTTATTGACTCTCTAAGTCAGCACCTGACGATTTTAAATTATTGGTTATCATATCTGTTGCATGACATGATTGCTCGTCATATGGCGCAAAAATTTGAAGATAATCAAGATCTTCGCACATCCTATTTCTGGATAAAATAGCTTTTCCGACTCTGATTCTGGTTGATTTTCCTTTTTCTCTAATCACGTATTTCGTTTCAGGATGTTGACACTATTGAAATATCTTGTGATATTTCGTTAGCAGTTAATGTTCTGATAGAATCATGGGTTAATGGACTTATTACAAGGTTAGGCAAAAACTGCTGCAGAGTTTCATCGAATCCATTGCAATATGGCTCAGAATTTCAACCTCGTATATTGATTTCTGAGTCGTACACTTTCTATCCTCGTCCTCTTCCATAAATATACGGTTATGTACTTGAATGTTGAACCCATCAATGTGCATGTTCGGGCGAAGCATTAGAAAGGGCTGCATGGTGTAATGAGGAAGTAGATATTTCAGCTAATTCTTTGACTACACCTTAAAATGTCTGAAGTTTTCTTCTCGTTGTGCAAGGAAATTGATTGACATCATATTCAAATTTTTGGTTCAAAACAATTTTTAGGCACCTTAACTCTGTACAAATCCATCCTCGTATGGCCATAATGTACGAACAATTTCCTCCTGCTTGTCTCTCGTCTTCAACACAGAGAGTGTATTTTGTTTATTAGTTCATGTTTGTCGTCGTCTGACATATAATGATATAAATACTGCACAGGTTGAGTATGTATATATTCACATTTTCATAATAATTCAAAGATCCTTTCATCAAATTTGAGTTCTGCCTCAAGACCACAGCCCAGTATCCTTCACCGGTGCCTGAAAAATTCAATGTAAATGAATTGTAGCTTAGAAGACAGGCGGCAGTTACAGTCATATTTCTTAAATTACATTAGTCGTCATTGAGACAGTTTTGAAAGATGGTTTTTACGCTTCACTTACCGGTGTCTTCACAGATGGAAATACAGTCCAAAACCTCAGTGTCTCATCCCCCGCTCTGGTCAGTCGGTCACTATTGTCTGCCCATCAGGAGAGATGCAAGGTAGAGTTAGAGTTGCCACCTTTGCCGTTGATGGATAGTTCCACACCATAATTTGATTCTGGGAATATCCATGACTGCTGACCAGCTCATTTACATTTTTACTCCATGCTAGATTGCATACCTACAAATTGAGTTACTGGATTGGATTGAGTTATTTATCTCAAACTTCTTGAAACAATTTCACTATAAGAAACATGAATTAAATTTAATTTCTTCAGCGTGGTAACTTTGGAAGAATAGAAACCTTGAGCATAAACCTGGCTTTTGGTATCCACGCTATTTATTTGATTGCCGCTGGTTATGTTCCAAAAGCAAATGCACTGATCAGCAGTTCCTCCGGAAGCAAGAAGGCCATATTGGTGAGGCGACCAAGCAATGGCCTTCACAGCAGCTGTATGCTATGTCAGTTTCAAAATGGGTTGCTGGGAGTGCTGATTCCACACCAATAGCAGAATCCCAAAACATGAGAATGCAAAGAATTTATCGTTCTCCATTTAATAACTTGATATAATGCACTGAAGAAGAAATGTTCATAATCATTATTGTCAGAATTTGGGCGTGGCCTGAATTCTTTGTTGAAGATAATTGAGAATTATAATTAAAGTGCACGTTCAGAGAAATTCTATTCAAAGTTTATTTGACAAATTCTAGTTAAAGTTCTATTTGGAAGCCACATTGAAAGTTGGAATTTGTGTTGGAAACTTTTTGACATTTTTTTCATCAACTCTACTAGACAAATTATAAACGCAAAATCTTTGAATTCTTTCTTCATATTATAATAAAATCTTCATTCGCTGCAAATTATTTTATTCTTGTGTTCTTATGTTCAATTATTTCATATTGTTGCTAACACTCTTGCATTGATTCCCATCCCATCCCATCCCAAACTTGAACAACAAAATCATCAAGATATGTCCATTCGAACCGGGAGTGTAATGCAAAGAGCCATTTAACCCATGTTCAGTTCGATAAAGAAGACGAGAGTACTACCTAAACTTCACCGAAATTTGTGGCAATTGGTATATATGACCCCTCTCTCGTCCATTCGACTGAGCAAACACCGTCATTAGGTCCCAAATCACAAAACCTCGTCACCTATGAATAAATGGCGTCTAGGTTAAGCTGATTAATCGTTTTTAATGTTTAAAACATAAGCATGGGTCAATCACAATGTTATTCACATTGAGCTAACAGATGATAAGCAATCAAAAATGTGTTGGACAAAAGTGCAATCAACGGGAACTCACTTTACTATTTGAACCACTCCACAATTATGCAGAAGTTCACTTTACTATTTGAACCACTCCACAAATGACCGCGCCAGCTCGTCGGGTGCTGGATCCTCCCTTGGTGGACTGGTCTATATTTATATATATACACACGTTCTTGGTTTGATTCCCTTCAACAACATTCCCTCTTTCAATTTTTAAACATGGTAAATAATAACTAAATATTAATTAATAATTGTACCAATCTTCAACAACAAGAAGTGTAGCTCACGATGGTAAAAGGAACATCTTGTGCATTAGAGGTATGGGGTTTGATTCTATGTTTTTCTACTTTTTTGTTCAATTTTTCAATACAATAAATAACATCTAAACAATTTGTGGGATTCGAACCCTGGCTCTGGTGTGGTGCTTCCAGAATTACTGAAGGCGTGTTTCTCAAATACATTTTATTATATTGGCTCCCACTGTGATGTTGACATGTGGATGAATCCTGGACGTTGGCTCTAATTCTAGAGACTTCTTATTTTGACTTGGCTGATTCATTTGGACGATTGGCTCTTCACTTCTCTGGCTTCTGGCTTCGAGAGAACTCTTAGGGTTTCTTTCTTCTTCGTGATTCTCTTACTCAAATCTCTGATTTGAGGTCTGAAATCTTGAGGGTTTTGTTCTCGGTTGTTATATACTGTGTGTATATGTGTGGGAACTAAGGTTCTATTGTGATTGAGTGAATCTGGGAAGTTTCTTAGTGATTCTTCTTCGATCTTTTGATATTCTTGAGAGATAAGTA
>CAIGRL010123085.1:0-17290 GCA_903798325.1 Fraxinus xanthoxyloides | reverse complement strand
ACACAATTTTCTTAATGTAATTTTCATCATTTTATTAGGAAATCTTATATGGAATATGATATCAAAAATTTTCGAAATTTTACATCCAAAAGAGTCATATCTCATGTAAATTTTCGGATGCAAAATTACATGGTGCATGATTTTTTTCGACGTAAATTTTTTATTGTAACATTTCTCTCAATTTCTTTGTAAGTTCGATTGTGTCCCCCTAATTTTAAAGTCCTGCGTCCGCCCCTGGTTGAAAACAGAAACAGACAAGCCATTAATCTTTTTGAGATCAATTATGGAGTCGATTATAAAAACTACTCTCATATTGATTCCAATAAAAGTGAGAAAGTGACAAGTTCAATTTTTCGGGAACTCAAATTATGCGTGTCATATTTTGCTGATTGAATTTATTTTGCTATGAATATAATTCTGAATTTTTATTTTCTTAATTTTTGATTGATGAAACTTGAGTTTTAGGGAATTTATTCCTCAAAATTTGATTTCAATTCATGGGTTTAGAAAATAAAAATAAGTGGAAATTTGAAAAACTGATCCTTTTTATGTTCATTTGCAAAAATGTCCAAGAAATTATCAATGTCCATTTTACAATTATTTAGACGAAAATGCCCCTTTAAGACTTTTTAATTCATACCTTTTTTTTAATATGAAATGAAAAAGAAAGGAATTCAAACCATTCATTTCTCCTGCTCTCTCGTCTCTCACAACTCTCAAGTCTTTCCCGTCATTCTCCGCCCAAAATTTCTCCCACGACGACTGGCCACACCGACGGCGACGACAGTCACGAGCTTACAGAATCACTCTCCGCGGCTATGCGTGACCGCTTTTCCTCCCGTTCCAACTTCCAAGCTACGCGGCTTCGGCTTCATCTTCGCCCGTCCTCACTCATTTCTGAGCTCTCTCGATCTTCCGGCACTCAGTACAGTCACCGCTCAGTCTCTTGGTGAGGTAAGTTCCGTCACTCGATCAATTTTTAGATTCGCTTTATAAAAATGTTGCTTGAATTCTATGGTAAGGATCTTCTGGATGAGCCCAAGCAACAATCTTCCGGTACTAGAACGAAATTATGAGGAATAGTTGATGAAACATGAAGATGTAAGTGTGAGATTATACTACTACAATTGACGCAGGTAGAAGATTATTAAGTCCAAGGAACTCATTGTACTGACATTTAGTAGCAGGGCCCATTTAATTAGTTTAATTTTTCCTTGAATTCTTAATATATTATTGGTCATTTTAGGCAATGACAATTTATCCTATTCATTTGGGCAACATAAATATACTGTAACATTTGGTCATATTTGTTAAGGAACAAAGTCACTAACAATTTCATTTACCTGATATTTGAATTAGAATTATGTAGGTGAACAAGTATACAATAGTTAATTGTGTTTCTTATTGATGTAAAGTAATTGTGTTTCTTATGTTTGAGGTAAATTATTTGAGTTCCTCATTGAGTTTCACATTAATTTTCTGATTTAGGGATTTAGTGTTTGTGGGAAATTGATAGTTAGGAATTTGTAATTCGGGCTTTCAGAGATTTAGAGATTTTGGTGAAGTTTATCGGTAAGAACGAAATTTGTTGTAATGAAATGGGTTTTGATTTGTTTGAGGTTTAGTTGGTTTAATTTTGTGAAAAGGGCTACACTGCTTGTAGTAAAGTCAAACTCGTGTTCTGTTATTATAAATGTGAAGAAATTGTGGGTTGAATTTGCAGTTTTATTGATTTTTCTGCTCTTTTCTTGTTAACCTTCTGGGTGCAGAACAATGAGATTGCAATTTAAACAAAGACTTAAACAAAACATAATCTCATAAATAAGATTTTTACTACTAAAATTGTGGAAATTTGAAAAAATGGCCACTTTTATATGGTCCATTTGCAAAAATGTCCAAAAAATTAGCAATGTCCATTTTACATAACCAGGGCTGTGATCTATGTATATATTTACAATATGCAAAAGGCAAAGTAATGATGGTTTAGACTCGTGAGAGGTGTGAGCCATAACACTATCATATTCACAAAATAGATCCAAGATCAAGACCTTACTACTAGTACTAGAATTTTAAGACTTTTCTTCACCTAAAATTATTGTTTTTGTGTTCAAGTTGAATAAGGATGACTTTGGCAGTTGTGACATACATTGTACATAAATTGGGTTTGCTAAGGCAAAGACATATAGTATCTGATCTAAGGTAGATTTTAGTGATACACTTGCACATATTATTTCTCGCCCCCATTTGCTATCGAAAGCAAATCAACGTCCTTATACTCCCAAAAATGTAGCAAATTTCCTGTATAGTAACTTTTGCCTTTGGTGACCGTTTGTAATGGTCCTCATTTTCTCCTTTCTATTCTGTACTAATTTTCTCTATTTCACGACGAAGTTATATCGCTTAAACTCATAATTATGACGACATCCACTCTTGTTTTCAACCCATGGTTAAAACAGAGTAAGGGCTAATGTACTCTTAATGAGCTCGGTGAGCAAGATAATTTTTTCGTGATTCTAGTTTGAATAATTCTCTTTACCTTTTTTCATTTTTCTTCTCTTTTCTCTTTCTGGTAATTGGAAATGGTGGTGTTTTCATTTGTTCCCATAATCCCATTTGCTATGTTTTTAGAGCTCTTGTTATGCCATCAATGGACTACTCTTGCTTGATTAATTGTTCAGTTCTCATTAAATTACACATATGTTTCACACGCAACTGAATGATGTATAACACATGCTAGGAAATATGTTCCTGTATTTTATTTTTGTTGAGATTAACTCTTTTATGTTCAATAATTCCTTACCAGTCTCTTTATCATTACTTTAATCAGTTCATTTTCTGTTAGGACACTAATCATTTGGTAGTTTCTTTTTCGTTTTGCTTTCTACTTTACATTGTCTTTAGTTATTTATTTTTCTCACTCTTCCTTTGTACATTCTTACATTTTTCGTCTTGTTCGTTTCACTTATTTGTAGATGCGTTCCTCACACCACTATAAAATTTCGAAGGAAGAGCGCGTTCTTGGCCAAATTTCACATGTAAGCAACACAAAATACATAACAATTGTCATCGACATGTTTGATGAACAACAAAAGAATATGTTTGAGGAAAGCTGTATAGGCCATGTGGCGAAGCTGCTGAACCTCAAACTGCCGAACTATTAATTCACGAAATGGTAAATCGATCGATTATTTGTCCAAAACGTTTTGAGGCTTGGTTCAAAGTGAACCAACGGCTTGCAAGATTCGGTCTGCATGAGTTTGCATTAATTACCGGCTTCAAGTGCGGTGACTTACCTAAAGGGTCGGCGCCCGGTAAAATCCTCGAGAAAAATCGATTACGGGACAAACTGTTTACCAATAGAGATCGAATTACTTGTAGTGACCTCGAGAAGGTTTTCATGAAATGTCTCAACCGTAACGTCGTTACAAGCTTGGATTGACATTATTGAAAGGGTATTCAATTGTAGAAACCGGAATGTGGGGATACATTACGATATTCTTTCCATTGTGGACAACTTGGATTTCTTCAACGCCTATCCATAGGGGATAGTATGCTTTCAGTCTCTTATCAAATCACTCGTCCGTGGATGGGGGAGAAAGGCAGACTCGGCAGAGGTAAACGATTGTGACATGATGTCTTACACGTTGTATGGATTTCCTCTTGTTGTACAGGTATACATGTGTTGGAATTTTATTTCAGTTCTATGCTTTGCATATTTTCATGTCTCTCCGTATATGGTAACGACTGTTTAAATGTGTTGCAGTGGTGGGTGTACGAGGCAATCCTAAAGTTAGGAGCTCGATTCTTAAATAAGATTGGAGACAAAATTTCGAGGATGTTGCGATGGTCTGGCACACGACAGCCTCAATCAAGACCATATTCAGATTTCTTTGAGAAGACACATGTGAGCAAGTCCTATAAATAACTGAACTAATACTTTTTGGCATATATTATCTTTGATTTTGATGACTTTTCCTCCCTTCGCAGGTACACTTGTGGGCGACGTTGCGTGCTACACCTGAAGAAGAATTACAGCCATACTTTGCTGCTGTAGTTCCATTGGAAGATGCTGCAGACCTGTTCTGGACAATTTGGTTCTTCAATCAACGGACATATAAGATTGTGAGTTAGAAGGTGACGTTCTACCAAGTAATGAGAACACCCAAGGTAAGAAATCCAAGAGAGCTAAGACAAGTGGACTTCGTCTGTGTGACTTCAGTGATGATGAAGGTGGAGAAGGAGGGCATCACGATCTAGTCCAAGACCTGCCATCATCTTCTAACATGGGAAATCGGCCAGTACTGAGGCATGTTTCGTTGGATGAGATAAGAGCTCTGTTCGCTGAACAGAGGGAGATGGTTGAGTTAAAGTTGGGCGAACTGAGAGAGGAAATGAACGTGAGATTCAATGGTCTGGAGAGGGAAATGGGATATCATATGTGTTCTATGAAGGACCATGTCACAGGTAAAATAAATATGATGAAACGTAGGTTCGAGGATGTAGTAACAGAAATTGGGGGATAGAGGGTGAGTGATGAGTACGGGGGATTTGGTTGTGGGAATGTGGGCGATGAAGGTATGCCTGTATGTGATGATTATGATGATTTATCGTTGCCGAACACTGTGTATGACGAACAGTATGTCGAGGCAAGCGACAAGGATGCTTGTAACGTTGATGCCTCATTCGAGAGGCCCTCAGATGTGGTTGCCCATACTGTAGATCCACCTAACGTCAATGTTCCACTGCCATCCCGACCTCGATGCATTAGGGTGAAGATGCCTAGTGCTACCACGCAGACTCCGTTTACACGATCTGGTCGTTGAAAGAGTAAGAGAAATGAGTAGTTTATTTACATTGTTGGTGTAGCATGGTATTGTTTTTGTAAAACTCATTAATATTTGTCGTTTTGTTTACAATCATTAGACATATATTTTGGTTGATGGTATAGGTCGTTTTGTTGATGTGTAATTGAAATGGAGAAAACTCATTGACATTTGTCGTTTTGTTCCCATCATTAGGCAAATATTTTGGTTGATGGTATAGTTCGTTGTGTTGATGTGTAATTGAAATAGAGAAAACTTATTGACATTTGTCGTTTTGTTTACCATCATTAGGCAAATATTTTGGTTGATGGTATAAGTCGTTGTGTTCATGTATAATTGAAATGAAGAAAATTGGGCATTTTGTCCTTCAGTTGCATGCATACTGTTATGTGTATATTTACGAATTGTCGTTCCTGACAGTTGAAATATCAAGTGTCGAAATATCAAGTGTCGAGATTGGCAGGTATATAATGTTGAGAATGACAGATAAAATGTAGAGATTTCGTATGAAATGTAGAGAAATCTTCTATTTTGTTTACCGATTAATACACTAAGAACATTACACTTGGAAACAAAAAAGATAGAAATCAAGTAATGCATCAAAACAAAGATTCAAAACACTGATAATCCATATTAGCAAATCAGTTCACGATTAAAAACACAATGTCATTCAAGAGCACGGAGTATATTTATGTCCGAAACTTTAAATTTTAATTGAATTCGAAACTTCATTCTATTAATATTCAATTTCTCGAATAATGTGTGTACAAACTCTTCATATCTAATATCACGTTGAATAACAATTGATGTTGTTCGGTCCCCTAACCACTTCCACCTCACGTTCATGTTGACGAATGTACCACTGTATGATACAATGAATCTCATAAAGTCTCTCATATATGCACGCCATAAACAAAAAAATTATCAGCTAATAATATCTCCCTAGCCGCATGCAATACGTGAAACGCTGTAGCCAAAATGGTCCATACGTTTGTGTAGTGTTTAATGTTATTCTCGACATTTGAAAATTCCAGAAGTACATTTAAACTATCATTCTCGTTATTTATAAAATGTCGAGAATGACATGACGGGATTCACTTCAACATATGCATTTATCATCTTCTTCAACTTCAACCACCATTTTTGAAAAGAATTAATTCCACCATTAATGATATTCTCAATACATAAGTACATGAAATTATTATCTATCTAAATGATTGAAGAATGGTTATGACGGGATTCACTTCAACATATGCATTTATCATCTTCTTCAACTTCAACCACCATTTTTGAAAAGAATTAATTTCACCATTAATGACATTCTCAATACAGAAATACATGAAATTATTATCTACCTAAGTGATTGAAGAATGGTGTTACAACAAATATCGCTACTTGTGTAGATAATCTAATTCAATGAAATCAAATATACAACAACAACTAAACCCTAAACTTATCCATAAAAATATGATTTCAAATAAAAATACCTTCTACCAAGAAATAATAAGAGCTGAATCAACTTCAAATTTGGAGGAGNTTCTCGACATTTGAAAATTCCAGAAGTACATTTAAACTATCATTCTCGTTATTTATAAAATGTCGAGAATGACATGACGGGATTCACTTCAACATATGCATTTATCATCTTCTTCAACTTCAACCACCATTTTTGAAAAGAATTAATTTCACCATTAATGACATTCTCAATACAGAAATACATGAAATTATTATCTACCTAAGTGATTGAAGAATGGTGTTACAACAAATATCGCTACTTGTGTAGATAATCTAATTCAATGAAATCAAATATACAACAACAACTAAACCCTAAACTTATCCATAAAAATATGATTTCAAATAAAAATACCTTCTACCAAGAAATAATAAGAGCTGAATCAACTTCAAATTTGGAGGAGATTAAATTTGTTGACTTGAAATCAAATGAAGCCTTCAAAGTTGGAATCATATACTTTTTTGTTTCTTCAATTTTTCTACAATAATTGATTAATATTTAATTAAAAATGTAAGCAAATGAACTCACATTGGTAATAGCTACAAGTATGGTGGTTTCTCATGGAAGCCACTTGCTCTTCTTGAAATATATGTCAAATAGGAAAAAAAAATACAAATAGAATAATCATTTCATTAAGGGTAAAATAGATAATTTAGGTTGAAATTTGACCATTTTTACAAGAATTATAAGAAAATAACATTTTTCAATTCACACATATAAAATTGGCTATTTTTTAAAATATCCCTAAAAATAATTTATTCTTGAACAATGTAATAACGGTCGATTTTAATTGTAGCATGTAATAACCATCCGCAATTTGTTCCAAACGTCGTCGTTTAATTCACCAACTCATTCCCCCTACAGAAAAATGTGGAAAGAGAGAAGTTGAACTGTCACAATTTCTAAACCTTCTTGTTTACAGTGCCTGCAATTCCCTTTTGCTACTATAAAATTCAAATCTCTAGATACGTACAAGTTTATATAGAGAGAGAAAGTGATTTGGAAGAGGCGACGAAGGGAGATGGTGTCGTACGTGAGCGTGTTACTGTATGGGCTGGGTGGAATAGTGGTGGCGGGGATGGCTTTGCTGGTGGCATTCCAGGAGAAGTTGGTATATGTGCCGGTGTTGCCTGGCTTAACCAAGTCCTATCCCATCACCCCTGCCCGCCTTCGCCTCCTTTACGAGGACGTGTGGCTCAGATCCTCCGACGGCGTCCGCCTCCATGCCTGGTTCATCAAGCTATTGCCCGACTGCCGAGGTTTTAACTATGAACTCAATTTAATTGTGTTCATACATGTTTGGATGTGTGCGTAATTGTATGTGTGATCAAGGCGTGTTTGATTAATGATTGAATTTTAGGGTTTTTTAGGGGTTGATATTAATTTGATTTGATTTGGATGGTGATTTTTTTTGTAGTTGGGGCTTGGCTCATTGACTTCTATGAAAAATACGATTACTGGTGTGGGAGCGGGATCCAGGAGAAATTATTTTGAATCTGAAGGGGATTTTTTCTAATTCCAACCTCAATACCACAATTAGACTGCAGCTTATTTGATTTGAGTTCAGTAGGGAATACTTGGAGGGCTAGTAAATGGCTGTGATTGGGTTTCATTCTTTTACTTTTGTTTTCAAATCTTTTCTTTTGTGGTGGCAAGACAAGTTGGGGTTTTAAAAATATAGGACTAAAACTTCATACCGTTGCATTGAGAGAAAATGTGTGATCCATAGAAGTAATGCTTATGTATGTGAGGTTAGTATTATTGTTGTCGCTTGGGGTGTTAGCAAGTGGTGACCAATTTCTTATGAGAAGTTGGTATATTTGGCCAAGCATGTAGTTCAAGAGTTAAGGTCCACAATAAGCCTGTGAAGTTTTGTGCAGCATTATGCCGTCGATGATTAGGGGAACAATGAACTTAAGGGAAATAAGCACCAAAAACATTCTATTCAACCACGAAAGGGAAATATAAAAAGAATAGTTCAAAGAGATGATAGTCGTTTTTAAGTGGATCTCTTAAGAAAAAACTTATTAGTACATACATAAGGGAGTTGTCAGCTGCTGTTGGGTATATCAATATTTTTTATTTTTTTTTGTTGCTTCTTATTCTTCATTATATTGTGGATTGCATAAATATTTGGTAACAATTTACTGGGCTTCACTACTCTTAAGACCTGTTTTCATTGGGTTTGCAGGTCCTACCATTCTCTTTTTCCAGGAAAATGCAGGAAGTATCCTTTTGTTTTCTGAAGACTCAAAATCTTTTGTTGTTCCTTTTCTTACATCTGTAGATTGTTTTTGGGATTTTGTTCATCAGATTTATCTTTGTCTGAGGCCTTGACTAGTTAAATGCAGACATTGCCCATCGTCTTGAAATGGTTCGCATAATGTTGCAGAGACTACAATGCAATGTTTTCATGCTTTCATACAGAGGGTAAGTTATTGTAGTTTTTTCCTTCTGTAGATGGTTTTGTCAGACATTGTAAATTACGTGAATACTTATTTGATTTTGTGGTACTCAGTTATGGAGCTAGTGATGGATTCCCTTCACAACTTGGTATTACAAAGGATGCTCAGGTTTCTTTCTGGCCACTGTGTTTCACTTAACACAGCATTTCAACTTCTTGCAATGGGTGCTATCAATATCGTCATTTTCTTTCTTTTCCTATTTACCGTTTTTGGGGCTGGGTTGGGGAGTTTAGATGGGGAATGGGGGATAGATTAAACATGAATACTTTGTAATAATGGCATATTCTGTTTGAGCAGGCTGCACTGGATCATTTGGTTCAGAGGAAAGATATTGACACATCAAGAATAATAGTCTTTGGTAGATCACTTGGGGGAGCAGTTGGAGCTGTGCTTACCAAAAACAACCCTGACAAGGTAATGGGTCCAGGTTTGCTTTTATTGAAGTTCCACTTTTTGTTGATTCAATTTTCTTAAGCTTATTTTAAGCTCATCTGCATATGGAATAAGCATCTTCCTGATTATTTCCATGATAGTAGTTTTAAAGTCCACGCAGACTCTTGCTTGGTCAGAGAAAAAAGCCGAGAACCAACGTGGGGGTAAGGGTGGGGGCTGGGGGATCCTTAAAGTAAACAGACTCATCGCGTAAAGGATAACTGGGGTTGGTGTCTATGATGATGGCTTCTAGTTTAATATTCCTATAAATATTTTATCCTTGAACAAGTGTAGTAATTTTTGGAAGTCCTTATCAAAACATTCCATTCAAACTTTAAGCATTGCCTATTTCCCTTCCAATATAACATATATTGGTAGAAAGGCTTCTCTAGAAGAAAATCCTTTAATGCTGTATATGACGGTGTTATTTATTTTAACATCAAACGATTGCAATTTTCTTCTTTCTTTGTTGGGTGATGTGTAGGTGTGGGTGTGGGCGTGCGTGTGTGTATGAAGGTTGAATTGGGTTCTACAAATCATTCACATCAAAATTATTGGTTGATTTTCTCAGAGCTTTTAATTTAGGGCTGCTTGTACTGCTTGACAAATATTATAAATGGATTCCAACTATTTCCTTGTATTGAGAGTACTTTTTCCCTAAGAGTTTATGGTTCTTATTGCTATTAATCTTTATAGTAGTAGCTGGAAGCCTGGAAACATAAATTGAACATCAATAAGAAGCTTGCAATACATGAATGATGGTGATAAATCAGAAAGTTGCTTACTTTTATGCACAAGAAATTGATTAAGTTGGATATAGGTTGAAAAAATGCAAGGGATAGCATTTTGTATATTCTAAATTTCTTATCCGCTAGAACAGAGTTAGCGCCTGGCTTTATTACCTTGGTTTTTGGTTATCTTTTTTCTGTTGCCATTTGTTTTCTATTCTGAGCAAGCTTGTACTCTCTCTCTCAAATTAATCTGTGTGAAGCATATGGTCAGTTTTCCCGTTTACTGGGTTGTTGGCAGTAATGCCACTTTGATAAGTAGGTTCTGGTTATTCTCTTGGTACATTTTAGTTTCTCCTACTTAGTCAACCAAGTCATTTCTTAACTTCAACTTATTCGAAGAAGCTATCAGTATCGTTTTATGTTATAAATGTTTGGATAATTGTTACCTGGTGCATCTTATGCGCTCCATGATCCAGCTGGATAATATTGTTGTACTGCTCTTTGTTGTTTGTTTTTATGTATGGATTATTTGTGCCTATGTCCCTTTTCATTACTTTGCTCCATTCGATCAAGATATTTATTTCCATACTTATCTCAGGAAGTTCTCTCTCAGTAATTCAGTTTAATCTAATTCTTAGTTTAAATATGAGTTATACCAATCTTGACTTGCACTAACCTTGGTGTGTCTATTATTGCAGGTGGCTGCAATAATATTGGAGAACACTTTTACTTCTATTCTGGATATGGCCGGCGTTCTATTACCCTTTCTTAAGTGGTTTATAGGGAAAAGTAGCTCAAAGGGTCCCGGAGTTCTTAATTTTTTGGTTCGTTCTCCATGGAACACAATTGATGTCATTGGTGAGGTGAGATTACAAGTGATGAAACTCGTATTCTGAATCTCTGCTATTATTATGCAGATATTTCTTAGGAGTGTTTTGAGCATGCCTGTCATTGTGTACATATAGGCTGAGCATATGATGAGCCTTTTTTATGGCATGTGATTCAGTTGATATTAATTTTTATGTTTTATTAAGAAGATACATGCCAACGTATCTGATGGGAGTTTGTTTTATATTTACATTGTTGCCATTTATTTCCTGCACTCTTCTTCTACATTCACAGTTGACTTTCACATGATGTAAGTTTTAGATAAAATGTGGTTTCTAGGTTCAAGAGGCAAGATTACTAAATACAAATGGGTTAAAGATAGCCGGTTCCTCTAAATATTGTTCTTATTTCTGTTGACAGGCTTTTTACTGACCTTTTGAATTGCAGATCAAACAACCAATTCTTTTCCTCTCTGGACTGCAAGATGAAATGGTTCCACCATCCCACATGCAGATTTTATATGCTAAAGCAGCTGCACGCAATCAGCAATGTTCATTTGTGGAATTCCCTAATGGCATGCATATGGATACATGGTTGTCTGGTGGTGATCGATATTGGAGCACAATTCAGGAGTTCTTGGAAAAAACTGTTCCACAGAAGAGTGGTGGCTCTACTCAGCAGGGTAAGTTTTGGATTTCCTCGTATCCCGGACTCCTTTTTCAAGCTTGCATGTTTTAATCTCTCATGTTGACTAAAGATAGTTTATTGTAACTTAATGCACCAAGTCACGTAAAACACTTTACTGCATTCTTCTAGCCAAACTATGTCCTTAATTCTTGCTCTTTCCACTAAAAGCAAATTAAAAGAAGAATTATATTTGAAAATGTTGCTGAAAATGTTATCCCATTTTTTTTAGTTATATTAACCACTATATATTGCTGCCAAAATTTTCCTTTAGCTTTCTTTTGTTAAGCTCATGTTTGGTACACATTAAAATTTTCATTCTCATTCTTCTACTCATTTTTAGTTACACATTCTTCAAAAAAATAATATTTTTTATCACATCAATAACTTTTCCTTCTTTTTCAAACATACATTCTTCATTAATCCACTAATCCAGAATACATTCTTTCAAAATAATGTGGCTCAAACACAAACTAAGTATTTTACCTGGTATTCTAGTCAATAGTCATGTCATTATATATATAATGTCATCTCCTGATACCCCCGTCTTTTCATGTTGCTCAAAACATGATTTTTTTTTTTTCCTTTTTCTTCCTGTTGTATATTTGATTGAAGTCTATAAACTACCGTTTATTTAGGCGGTACGGATGATTATTGGAAATATGAGTTTCTTCGTAATAATAATCTAGTTTCTGTTGTTGTATCATTATTTCGTAATTCTGTCAGATTTTGAGGCAAGGTGATCTGCCGCGTGCAATACTTGGGCATCCCGAGGATTCAACATTTTTTCCATCTTTTCCATTTTGCAGTGACGAAAAGCTTTCTATGATTGTCCACCGCTGCTGCGTCTCATATTTATTCTTGTGGACATGCTCAATGGTGAACAGTTTTCACTAGACCATAACGGTATTGAAGCTTTGGGTGTATCTAGTATTACAATACATGCTTCAACCTTCTAAGCCAGACTGATTCTAATTGTATGAAATAGAAAACAAAACAATCTCATATTTATACTAGGTATTGGTGTCAACAGCCCTCCCCCTCCCCTCTTTCCCGCTCATGGCTATGTATGTATGTGGAGTAATGCTATGTTGCACCTGTGGGAATCACTTCCAACAACTGGTTAAAACTAAAAAATAAAATAAAATTATAGCCACTATTTTTCATCCATTATTCTTATATGAACAATGTTATCTAACACAGCCAATCCAAGTGTTACAATGTAATAAACTCAATTAAATTTGGAATTATTTGATTCATTTAATTGTGCTTATCATTTAATGGCACTAAATTACCATCAATACGGGTCTTGACACCGGCCTCATTGCCAAAAACGAATGTTGCGTTGGTGAAACTTACAAGGCAGTTTGTTACATCACAAGTTTTAGAGAAATGGTATAGAGAATGACCTTCCTTTGCCATAATACTGACCTTTTATATGCATTAAAGGAAGTAGCACTAAAAATGCATATAGGTTTGGCCTTGTTTGAGTCCCATTTTTTTCGGATAATAAATTCTGAAATAGTATTTTTTGGAGAGTGGCAAAGAGAAGAGATAGGGTAGAGAGAGTGACAGAGAGAAAAGGCACAGAGAGTGACGGAGAGGAGAGAAGAAGGAATATTGGGATGAAATTGATTAGAGTTTGGATGAAAATTATAATTAGAGGGTGTTTGGTAGAGATTAAAATTGGATTAAAATTGAAAAAGTAGTCATTATTGTTGACTTTTATTAAACGGTGGGATCCAATAACGATTATATTTTCAATTTTAATTAGATTTAAAGTCGTACCAAATATACCCTTAATATTTAATATTTAAAATCTCTAATTTTTGAAAAGTGAAACCTTCAATCTTATTTTTGAAATTGAATCTTTAGAAATCTGGTTTTGTGTAATTTTCTTAAAAAAATTACCATCGAATGAAGAAAAGTACAAGAAAATTGGAGTAATAAAATGCCGTCTCTTTAGAATTTTGCTAAGAAAATCCAGTGGGACGAAATTTAATTGAAGGGAAAATAGTACAATTATTCTCTTTGATTTCAATTCTTGCGTCTAACGATCCACGCATCGTATGTCAATGTTTTAAATATGAATATCTTGTACGTCAATATCTTCAAATTACAACATTTTCATGCGAAATATTTATCAATTTTTGATTACTATAGTAATGCGAAGATTAGAAAAATAGTTCTTGTTGATCTATTCAGGAATCTCATACATATCAGAGTATTATTTTTTAGAGTAAATATCTTTTACGTTATAGAGATTTCTATTACACAAATAATATGCCTTGTTAAAATCTTATTAGGGAAAATCCTAATAAAGGAGGAGGAGGAAGAAGAAGAAGAAATTATTCTTTTGAATATACCATAAAAGTTGTCTCATTAATAACCTTGCCAGAAAAACCCAATCGGACAAAGCTTGGGTACTAAACGTATTTACTGACCCTCCTCATGATAATTTGAACCAACATGAGCCTTAATTTTCTGCAGGACTTGGTTTTTATCTTTTGCTTCCTTGATTCGATCCTGAAGAGTGTTGAATCTTAAATGCTTTTATTCTCGTTGTAGCCTAAGTTGGCCATGTGATGACTCCAATCTCAGTTACTCAAAGTCTTTTATCAAGTGTTCCTGCACCGTGGGTAAAACTGCTAACTCCGATCTCGTCTTCCTACTTAAGGCATCTGCGACTACGTTATCCTTACCCGGATGGTAAAGAATTGTCAATCATAATCTTTCACTAACTCTAACCATCTCCTTTGTCTCACATTCAGTTCCTTCTATATAAAGAAGTATTTGAGACTCTTATGGTCCGTATAGATTTCATACTTCCCTTCATGCAAATAGTGACGCCATATTTTTAAAGCGTGAACTACTCCCATCTTTCTTCTTCACAAAAAGTATTGGAACGCTCCAAGGAGATACAATCAATCGAATGAAACCTTTTTCCAACAACTCTTACAACTGTAACTGTAATTCTTGAAGTTATTTTGGTTCCATTCTGTATGGGTTCGTAGAAACTGGTGTCATGCTAGGAACCAAGTCAATTATAAATTCCACTTGCCTATCTTGTGGAATGCCTGGTAAAACTTCTGGGAATACATCTACAAAGTCTCGCACGAAATTAATATCATTAACGGTTGTTTCTTTATGTGTGGAACCGATGATATTAGCTAAGAATTCCTGGCATAATTTCTTTCTTAGCACATTCTTCACTTGTAAAGCCGATACCATGTGAGGTATAGACTTGAACCTTGCTCCAAAGAAACAGAACTCTTCGTCTCCCGATTTGTGAAACAACAGTTCTTTCTCGTGACATCGAATGGTCGCATGATTGAGTCCCAACCAGTCCATACATAGAATAACATCGAAACCTTTCATCTCTAAAATGTATAAGTCTGTCAGTAGTACATTTCTGTCAACTCTAACTTTATCGCTTTAGTCATCTGATTTGTGTAAAGAGTTATTCCTGAAGGGATGCTAACCTCTAATTTATTATTTGTTTTCACATATGTAAAGTTAGACTTAGAGACGAAGGATGCAGATATAAAAGAATGTGTAATATCCGAATCAAAAAGTACGTAGGCAGGTACATCATATATTAATAGAATACATGTTTTCGTATATATAGTGTTAGACTTGGCAATGGAGAATGCAAAATCGAAAAACATAAATAGTTACTTCAAATAATTGAGATCATATTCGAATCCTGCTTCGCCTTATGCTGATTCTGTGCAAAAACTCAAGCCTTCCCTTTCTTGTTCTTGTCCTGATCATCATCCTTCTTCTTTAGAGACTTTGTACAGTTTAAAGCAATGTGTCCAGACTTACCACACTGAAAACACATGTTTTTCCCAAATAAGCATTCACCCATGTGTAAACTTAGGACACGGTGTAATACTTCATCCCGTCCCATCGATACTAACTCATGTGCTTGGTCTTTTATTCTGCCAGCTACGTATATCCTTGCTCTGATCGTTTCACTTTCTTTTTCTCAATGACTTCTTGTCTTGCTGGGCATACTGCTCAAATATAGTCGTATGATATGAAATGGCATGAGCGCTCTCCAACATTTCACAATATGAAATGAAACGATGTAGATTTCTGGGTGTAGTCCATTTTTAGACCTCTTGATCTTCTTAACTTTTGTATCTACCAAGTGTAATTAGTAATCAGTAAGCGATAAGTTGCCTCGTTTGCGATCAAGAAACTCTAATTCTTTGAAGTCTCTCAAATGCTGTGGAATGTATTTCGATATCACTTTATCACTAAATTGCTCCCAAGTTATGTTACGCTGCTACTCTTCGGTCTTAGTGCGTGAGACAGATTTCCACTAGCGACTGGCCATTCCAACATACATAAACTTTATACATAGTACATTTTATGCATCCGCACAAGCAATGGTCGAAGGATGCGCTCTAGAACTCTAATCCATTCCTTAACAACTAGTAAGTCGGAACCGCCTTCAAAAGTAGGAGGCTTGTACCTATGAAATTGCTCAACCACTAAAAGAGCTCCAGGTACAAATGGAGATGTGTCCTACGGTGGTGGTGCATTTTGTGGTAGAGGCGCTTGATTCTATCTGCTCAACTCTTGTACTGCTCGCAACAAGTTACGCATCAAATTCGTGTGGGTAGGGGTGCCATATCCAAAAATTAGTATTAATTCACCCATCACATACAATCACGAAGTCTAACATATTATATATATACTATCGTCATAAATATTATGAATTTAACGAGAAAAAACGTGTGCCTTAAAATTTAAAGTAGGTAATTTAAAAAAAGGTAAATCATATAAAATATTTAAATAAATTAATCTTCTTACCCTTTTACATGCCTTAAGAGTCGTCGGAGAGTGGTCGATTGATGATTGTTGAGTGCCAAAAATCTTTCACATATTTAAATACTTTAAATTGAAATCATCCTTAAATTCATATATCTTAAAAAATTATTATTATTATTAAACAAACATTACTCATAGACATGGTTAAATAAATAAGTGTTTATTGTACATAACATTTAAGCATAAAAGCCCAATATTAATATTATATCGCCATTTTCATTTTTTTTTTACTATATGTATATATTTCAACTATATTAATTAAAACTTCTCAATTTATATAAAAATAAAAATAAAAATAAATCTATCTTTATGAAATGAAAGTGAAGAAAAAAAAAAAAAATTCTTTAAATGAACAATATCAATTATCCAACTTTAGACACAAACATGGCACATGTGGCCTCATTAGGTATTTAAGTCCCGAACCAAGCACGTATAGCAAGCCAATCTTTAATCTAAACTGTATGCCTCAATTTACGACATTATTGCATATTAAGCACTTCTATTTAACTTTTTAATTTATTTTTTTACTTATCCCTTCAATTCCCAATTGCAACACATCAGTCCTCATTGTAAACCCAACAATATAGATCAAGGATTAAACCATTTAANAAAAAAAAAAAAAATTCTTTAAATGAACAATATCAATTATCCAACTTTAGACACAAACATGGCACATGTGGCCTCATTAGGTATTTAAGTCCCGAACCAAGCACGTATAGCAAGCCAATCTTTAATCTAAACTGTATGCCTCAATTTACGACATTATTGCATATTAAGCACTTCTATTTAACTTTTTAATTTATTTTTTTACTTATCCCTTCAATTCCCAATTGCAACACATCAGTCCTCATTGTAAACCCAACAATATAGATCAAGGATTAAACCATTTAATAATAATATATACAGTAGACATCAAGGATTAAGGCTGAAACGAAAAGTTTCATTCAAATTATTACAAAATAAAATCAAAGT
>CAIGRL010123071.1:0-10137 GCA_903798325.1 Fraxinus xanthoxyloides | reverse complement strand
TAAGGGGCCAATTTTTGGTCAATCGGGTTAAAGTTCGAAGCCCATTTCGGTCCATGATTTGCACATGATTACACCTTCCAAGGTACAATCCTATATGAAACGGTTTTTGCTTTCCTTATTTTCCTATGTGGGACAAGTTTATTTTAGTTTTCTGACCCACATAAACTCCTTTCACATGGCATACTTTGAGCAACAATTTCTCACTCACCCGGGCATCATTTTTGGCAAGTAAATACCTAATTTCGATGTACTCACGGAGGAGAGTACAAATCAAATTCCATAATCCAAAATGAACAACTGGGTCCCACTCAAATTTAGCTCCAAATTCAGCCACCCAACCATTTTTTCCAACAATCTTTGCTAAAAACTTGGGCCTTGAACTTTTCAAATGTTTGTAACCAATCAGAATTAACCAGCAATCTATATTTTCTCACATATTATCCAGTTAGTCCTAGTGAAGTGACTTACCCTCTATAAGAAATTCGTCAATACTGCCATCCGCTATCATGCTAAAAAAAATCCATTGATCTAATTGCAGGCTCATTACCTCCATCGTTCTCTTCTCCTGAAAGTGCAAAATTACCATCCTCTTTGAAAATTATTTCTTTCTCACCCTGTGGAATAATTATTTAAGTATCGATAATTTCCATCATTGTTGAATGAATGTTGAAATTTTTTATCTCCTCTTCCACATCCTCTACATCTTTTGGTTCCAATTCTCCTTCTCTTCATTTTCTTTTAAATAAATTGTTTCATGAACGATTCTTCCCATTCTTTCTTCTTTTTCAACAACTTCTCTTCTTGAGCTTATAGTGTGCCTATGACTCCATCAACGATCATCTCTTCCAAGTCTTTTGATTCTTCTATTGTCACCATAATAAAATTATTATTTTTATATAAAAATCGTAGAAGTTTTTAGATCACTTGAAGATCAATTACTTCTTCACCATACCCTTTTATCTCATTGATAACCACCAATACTTGCAAAAAGTAATCTCAAATTGATTCAGAATTTTTCATTGATAGGGCTTCATATTCTCCTCATAAAAACTAAAGAAGTATTTTTTCTTCACACCTTTCTATGTATTTTTAAGAATCTCTCATGCTTGCTTTAAAGTGGTAGCATCTGACACCTTTAGGAAAAATCATATCATCAAAAGCTTGATGAATCGCACTTGGGCCTTTTTGATCTTTCCTCTTGGTTGGTTGTTGGTTGTGGAAAATTTCTTTGTCATGAGTCACTCAAGATAATATGTGCAAGATGAAATAAACAAACAATATTAAAAAAAAAAACACTAAGATTTTACGTGGAAACCCAAGATGGGAAAAAATCACGAGTAAAGGAGGAGAATTCTCTAAATTAAAATAATGATTTAGTTACAAGATTTGATGCACTCAACTAAAGCTAATGTCTCTCTAATGCTATTAGGAGTCTACAAGTCCGTGAATTATATATACAACCCAAAGAGATTGTGTTTGGAATGGAATATGTAGCATAAAAAGCATCAAAAAAGGAAAATGTGCTTGGGGCGAATAAGATGACTGCTTGAGTGACGTGTCTCGCATGCAGCGAGGGGCCTTACTGGCACTCGAGCATAGGCTCTTGCATGCCAGGGCCAGCCACTTGTTCTGAGTGTTCGAACGAAAGTTGGGCATTCAATAAGCATAAATGGACTTTTTCTCCTTGATCCATATTTAGACTTTTTCAAGATATCTTCAACCAAACACCAATTCCCAATGAAATTTAGATCACAACTCAACAAATCTGTACAGTGACACAAATTCCATTGCAATGAATTACTCTTCACTATTCTACAAACAACTCTCTACATATTCCACAAGCGCCTAAGGGATAATTCGATAACAAATACCAACCAAGTCCAATCAATGATTAAACTTAACCATATGGAGTGTCTTTGTCAAAATATAAGTAAGGATTCTCCTTTGTATCAAACTTACTACAATATCACCATGAGCAATCACATCACATACAAAATGATGCCTAACATCAACATGCTTTGTCCTCTCATAAGACATCTAATCATTTGTTAGAAAGATACCGCTTTCACAACAACAATAAATTGTAGACATCTGTAAGTCTTCACCGATGTCACCAAATAATCCCCTTAACCACATAATTTCCTTACAAGCCTCTGTAACAGTAGCGTAGCTTGTATCGGTAGTAGATAATGCCATTATATTCTGTAATGCAGACTTCCAATTGATAGTACAACCCCAATGGTAAAGATCTCTGGCATAGTCTAAATCAACATACATGATGACTCTATCTATATTTTTCCCGAAATGAAAACAAGTATTAGTAGAGCCATGCAAGTATCTGAATATCCACTGCACTGCTTTCAATGTTCCTTGCTTGGATCTTTCATGTATAAGCTAACTGCACTGATTGCATGTGCTGTATTTGGGTTTGTAGAAATCATATTATACATTAGCGATCCAACTACACTCTAATAAGGAACCCTTGATATGTAATCAGTATCTTTATCCAAATGTGGACACAAAGCATATGACAACATAAAGTGGACTGCCAAAGGAGTACAATAGCCTTTGCACTTAACATATTAAACATGCGAAGTACTCTCTTAATGTACCATTTCTAACTCAAGTACAATTTGTTAGCCGTTCTATCTCTCAAGATCTCTATTCAAAGAATCTTTTTAGTTGCTACCAAATCTGTCATATCAAGCTGTTCATTGAACTGAACTTTCATTTTCACTACCTATTTTTTATGCTTGGCAACTATCAACATATCATCAACATAAAGTAGTAGATATGTAAATGACCTGTCATCATACTTTCTAAAGAGCACACAACTATCATAATTGCTTCTTTTATAGTCATGAGTAGTCATGGATGAGTCAAACCGATATGCCATTGCCTTGGTGACTACTTCAAACCATAAAAAGACTTCTTTAACTAACACACAGTCCTTCTTTTTAGTAACCGCGAAATCATCTAGTTGTTGCGTAAAGATGTCTTCCGCAAGTTCTCTGTGAAAAAATGTTGTCCTCATATCTAACTACTCTACCTCCAAATCATAGTTAACAACAATACCAAACAAAGCTATAATTGATATATGTTTTACGATTGGAGAAAAACACATCTATGAAGTCTACACCTAGAATCTGACTATAACCCCGAGCTAATAATCTTGCTTTTTACTTGGCATATTCAATTCTTGATGTACCTTTCTTCCTCTTGAACACACATTTACAACGAACATCCTTATTTTTCTAGAGTAATTTCACTAAGTCTCACATCCCATTTTTATGAAGTAATTCTATCTCATCTTACATAACAATCATCCATCTGCCAAAATCATTACAACTCACTGCATTTTTGTATGTAGCTTGGCTTTTAACTGGAATCAATATTTTTTAGTTACGTTCAATGCATATGCTTCCAAGTTAGCTTCTTCATACTTTTTTGGTGGTAGCAAAGTAGTACTCTTTTCTATTTTAAGCGCTTTGTTTCTACTGATTTGTTTTATCAAAATCTTTGAGTAGTAAATTATAAACCATTGCATGTTCATCAAACACTACATCTCTACTAATCACTACTTTCTTTGTTTCTGGACACCAAAGATTATATCTCTTAACACCATATTTCTAACCAAAAAAGATGTGTTTTCTAAGCCTTGGCTCCAATATTTCATTATCACACATGAGCATAAGCATCGCACTTAAATATTTTCAATTATGAGTAATTAGGAGGTGTACCAGACAATATCTCTTGTGAAGTCTTTCTCTCAATGGCAATTGAAGGTATACAGTTGATAATGAAACAAGTTGTAGAAGCTTCTTTAGACTAAAATGTCTTATGCAACCCAAAATCTGATAGCATAAATTGGACCTTCTCCATCAATGTCCTATTCATCCATTCTGCCATACCATTTTGTTGCAGTGTACCATGCAATCTCAAATGCCTCGGGATCCCTTTTGACTTGCAACAATTATTGAATTCATTTAAACAAAATTCTAAACCATTATTTGTCCAGGGACATTTTACCAGCTTACTAGTCTGTATCTCCATCATTGTCTTCTATTCCTTGAAAGTACCAAAACACATCACTCGTATGTTTCAAGAATAAAATCCAAACCCTTTTTTGGATAAATCGTCAATTATTATCAACAAAAAATATGCATTTCCTCTAGAAGGCACCTTCGTCGGTGCTCAAAGATCTAAATGGATATAATCGAGTGTTCCCTACGTATAGTAACTCCCTTTCATAAATCTGACTCTCTTCTGTTTTCCAAAAATATACAATGCTCACAGAATTTCATCTTGCTAGTACTTTGCCCTTCAAAAAGTCATCTTTTTCTCAATTTAACCACACCATTGTCACTTATAAACCCCAGCCGCATATGAAACAATTTGGTAACTTCTTCATCGAACAAGTAAGTAGTGGTGGTAGCTGCACCCTCTGTAATGGTAGATCCCCGCAATATATATAATTGGGTTGAGCTTTTTTGTCCTTTCATCATGACAAGAGCACATCTACTGATTTTTAGAGCTCCAACTTCACTACTGTACCCTTTAGCATCAAAGGTACTCAAGGATATAAGATTTATCTTCAGGTCTAGAACATACCTCACATATATAAGTGTCTTGATGGCGCCGTTAGACATTTTAGTTCTAACCGATCCAATACCAACTATTTTACATGCGTGTTATTTCCATAATTACAGCACCTCTCAAACTACCTCATATATTGTAAATCAGTCTCTATTGGGACACATATTTAATGTACAAGCCAAATAAAGAATCCAATCCACAGATTCACTTTGGCAATCTCATACAATACTGACTTCTCTTTTGCGACAATTATTTTGTTTTTATTTTGCAATTTGTAGTAGTTAGCTCCAATTTGCCCATTCCTTTTGAAAAAGTTATGTACTTTTTCTCTATGCCTAGACTTCGATATGCCCTTCGTTTTACCACCAAGATTCCTATGTTTAATTCTTTTACGAACAACCAGGCTATTTGTTTGATGCTCATGTCCAACCACAAGATGTTTCATCTTCTCATTTGATAACAAAGCATCATAGACCTCATCAATTATGAGATATCACAACTATAGAGAATAGTGTCTCTAAAAGTCGTATAAAATGATGACAATGAACACAACAAAATCAAAACAAGACCCTCCTTATTAAATTTAACCTCCATAGTCTCAAGATCAACTAATTTTTTTTAAGAACTATCAAGTGATCCACAATAGATGGACATTCAAACATACGGTAAGAATACGAGTGTTGTGGTCACGCTCTTTTCCATACAAAGCTGCTCAAGTTTCAACTACAACACAGTGACACTTTTTTCATTAAGAATATTATTTGAAAGATGGAGATGAATCTGGGACAAGACTTTTTGGTCCCTACGCTGCTTTTCTTCTTGTGTCCAAGTAAAAAACATTTTATCAAATCCTAACAGGGCATCATCCAAATCTATTTGTGAGAGCACGACTTGCATCTTCACCATCATAGCAAAAATCTCGGGTTATGATCCAAAAGTTGAATATCATATTTCATCATTGCCATGCAAAAAATCAACATTGCTCTGATGCAAGTTGGTTAAAAATTACACAGGATAATATTTTGTTAGATGAAATAAACAAACAATTAAGAGCACCAAGATTTTATGTGAAAACTCAAGATGAGAAAAAATTACAAGAAGATGAAAAGAATTGACTAAATCAGAAAAAATGATTTTGATACAAAATTGGATGCTCTTAACCAAATCTGACGTCTCTCTAATATTATGAAGAGTCTACAAGTCATGGAATATATGTACGAAAATGGAAGCAAGCCTGGGCCAAATAAGATGGTCGCTCGAGTTGCGTACTTCGCGCGCATCTAGCGGCCTCACTAGCGCTGAGCGCAAGGCTCGTGCCCAGTGAGGGCCATACTCTTTATTTTGGGCGCTCGAGTGGAAGCTGGGCATTCAGTGAACATAAATGCGCCGACGTTTTCTCTTTTGTTCATATTTGAACTTCTTCAATACCTCTTCAACCGAACACCAATTCCTAATGGAATTCAGATCACAATTAAACTCTCTTTGTGGTTGAGAAATGCCTTCTTCATTAAAGTACAAAACCTATATCTACCAAGTCACTAAATTTGACTTCCAAGACATACATTTTCTAAGTCGAGGAACGGGAAGAAACTTATTGTTTGCCATCTCTTCTCTTTATACTCTTATAACCTCATTCTGATACCATTTTTTTGAAATCTTGGAGATGGAACAACTTTAGAAGAGGAAAAGATATTATATCAAGAGAAGACCCATTTTAGTTCTTAACACTTCGAAATGACTTGTTGAAAATGAGTACGCTCACTAGCCTTTAATAGGCTTCACTAAACGTGCATAAATCTAATATGTGTACCGGTAATTAAATGTTAATTAATTTCCAAAATAATTCATGTATTTCCAAAGTACACGGATAAACTAGTGCATTTAATTTAAGCGAGTATAATTTTAAAAGACGTGAATGAATTTGATAAATTAAACGATGAACTTTACTAATAAATGATGTATAATCTATAATATACTAAATATTACATAAAGAAAGAATCAATTTGCGGACGATTTTAACCCTCCTACAATTCAATTATTTCAATAATACCTTATTTTGCGTTTTTCAATATGTAATAAATAATATAAAATCCTTGTCATGTATAAATTTCATGTTATTAACTCTCAATCAATTTAAATCATGTATAGAAATTAATTCTTATATACCAAATGTAGTATAAAAAAGGTTGTTCATTCGTCGTATTTCATTATCGCAAAAAATCTGAATTATAGAAGTTGAGTTTTGGGAGTTCAATTTTCTTCTCTTGAATTTTATTTTCTTTAGTTCATTTAAGATTCATCAAATTCTACTAACAAGTTGATATAAAATATAGAGCACTTATAAAATGTTTTAGAATAACGAGCCATACACGTTCCAAGTCTTACTAATTTTCAACAAGTTAGGCTACTCACAAACAAAGATTATCATTATCTTTTCCTCTTTCCTTTAGTTTTATCGTTCTGATGTGGAAGTAATGGCTGTCGTATGGTTTGATTAGCTAAAGTTTTTAATTTTATGTTCATGGCCCTCAAGAATACATTGACAATAGAGGTACGTAGCTTGAAGGAAGGAATATGTTAAATTCCACACAATTTTCCCACATGGGAATTACAATAAATTCTTCAAGTGTAATATGTCAAATTATTGCCAATAATCCTTTGACATTCATGAAAATCTAACACACACACACACACACACAGAGATATATACACACGTGGATTTTATCCAGATTACCAAAGGGCTTGAGCGGGAAAATCCAGTACATGAGCGAGGCTTGTTTTGTAGCTTTAGAAACTCTATTCAATAGGATTTTTTTATGTATTTTTTTGAGGGGGAGGGGAGCTAGGTTATTTTAAAAAGACTTTTACTTCTTAATTTTGTGTCTACGTATACTAAAATCCTAGTCCATTATAGGAGAGCTTGAGGAGAGATCGAAATTCAATTTCACGTGTAGAGTTCGATAATTTGAAGAGGATAAATAATTGAGAATTTTGAAGTTCATATTTGAAAATTCTACGACCTCTTTTCTTCTATTTCTTTCTCCCAATTATGCCAAGCTCAACTCTTATTTGTATGATTACTTGAAATATGTGCAACTAAACTTTCCAGAATTATGGTTGTACATATTTGGATGACATTGTATGTTGTGCGAAAATTTGCGCCATTGATTTGAATAAATGTTGCTAAAATTAATGACCCAAGTTTTCCCATGTCAAACAATGTCATCCCGGATGTAAAACTTAATGTATATGTAGCAAGATTGAACTTTCAATTGCTAAAACAACAACATAAACTACACTTTTGAAGATTTTCAATTCTTCTCTTTTGACTACAAATATGAGTTTGTGATTGATCGTTTATTATTGATTTTACCAATATTCACTCAAAATTTTGCATAATTCGATTAATACTAGATTTATTTGATTTTTATAGCTGGAAAAGTCCATATGAGATCGAAACTCTATTCAAACTAAATCACTTATTGACGATATTGTGCACTTGCAATTTTCAAGTGATCAAGTTTTTGGAGATTTAGTTATTTTTGGCATTAATTCATTTTTTTTCTTTCTTAACAGCTAAATGTTTCTTCTTGCTTATTCCTGGTTTATCACGTGCAACACGAAGAATGTCATTCTTGAACAATTCGACCTTAAGACTGAACACACTTCAATCAGCAAAAAGGGAATGAGAAGAAGCACAAGAGAAATCGACGGTGTGATATAAATGATTGATTACGATGACAAACTAAATGAAGGCAATTGTTTAGTATCAAGATGACTTACACTATGCTAACTCGACCACCACCATGCTAGCTTGACATCACTATAATACATCGATTGCCATTATGCTAGCCCAACTACCATCATGGTAGTGCAACTATTGCTATACTACCCTGACTATCACTATGGTAGAGCAACTACCACTATGCTATCCACACTGCCACTATAGTAGACTGACTACAGCTATGCTAGCTCAACTACCGCAATAGGAGAGCGACTTTCGCTATGCTACCCTTACTGTCACTATGGTAGACCAACTACCACTATGGTAGCCATAATACAACTATGGTAGACCGAGTGCTGCTATGTTATCTTGAATTTCGTTATGCTAGACGACTTTCGCTATGATATATCGATCATCATGACTCTCAATTGTTTGAACATCTTTTTTAGTTGAGCGATAACTGCTTGACGATTATCATTGATCCAACTCACAGTTTAGTGGGTGGAAATTGTCAACTCAGGTTGTGGGTAAAAATTGTCTTGTGGATGGATATGCTACACTAGACACGTAGACAATAACCACCTGGCAATTACACGACATCAAAAACTTCTAGACGTCGGGGTTTATTTTTCTCAACATATTTTCTCTCTATTTCCTTAAGTCATTTCGTTCGAGACTCCAGGACAAATTCTCATGTTGGTTCACAACGGGGGAGAAATCCTTCGTTTTATAGGCGTTCAATTGCTCATTTCAACAATATAAGCTTCTTTGCTCCCCCAAGTCCAGAGATCATTTCAATATTATTACATTGGCATCGTCTGTGGAAAATCAATGAACATAAAATCCTTGTTAAGAAGACGAACTAGGAGTGATACGTGCTTAGTCGGAAAACACGACAGAGTCGAAATCTTTTGCCAAGGGTCAAGACATGCCTCTATTATCTCAGTATGTGACGTAGAATAAATTTAGTATTTTGGAGACTCGATTGGCAGCCATGATGACTCTCTTGCAAATACAAATTTAGCGATCGGCCATCCTATCCCAAAACCTGTCGGAGGTTACGTGCGAACAACCTCCTTGAGCGGTAAAAGTAATTGTCCCCATGACTATTCAGCTAGTAGTAGCAAACTTGGGGGCTCACGATGTTATGAATTTGTAGGTTCCACATCCTATGGTAGATTTAGAACATAAAATGGAGGAAATAATAGCCCAAAAGATAGACGATTTGTTGTCTAAAAGAAAGAAAAGAAGTAGATAGATGATTTTAGAAGAAGACCCCTTTGCACTTGATATCATGGTAGTCCCTCCACCAAATGGCTTTAACACAACCGATGATGGAGGCATATGATGAAGTCACGGACCCGCTCGACCACCTACGAGTCTTTGTTGATTTAATGAAACTATATAGAACCCCATACACAGTAATACATCTATCCTTTCCTTTGACATTAAGGAGAGAGGCTAGGGACTAGGGAGCAATTCTAGGACCTCGGTTTGTTAAAACCCTTGATGAGCTATCCACAAGCTTTTGTAGCTTATTTCTTGAGTAGTAAGAGAAAGAGAAAGATTGCCATCATTTGATGATGGTTGTCAACGAAAAAGATAAGCACTGTCAAGATTTAGTCGGGCTATACTTGGCATAAAAGACATTCAAATGTTTGTGGTGGTTACCAAATTGATGAACGGGATGAGTTAAATTATCAAGTTCTAATTTAACCACAATACATGCTCTTTTCAAACTTAACACCACAAAAAATTAACAATGTTATGATCATCAGGATATCAAAAATACATGCCAAATGTGTGATTGTGTGTCA
>CAIGRL010123067.1:0-10365 GCA_903798325.1 Fraxinus xanthoxyloides | reverse complement strand
CAAAGCATTTAACAAAAGATTGGCCCTCCTCAGATAGAAGCATCGACCGATTATACTATACCAATGGTATTCTAAACAGATTGGGATTCGAATTTTCTTCTCCTCCTCCCTTGAGTTGTGGTTTTAGGTTTGGCCGTTTAGGTCCTGGTTTGGGTTTTTCATCCGAGAGAGGTGATGACTTTATATATATTTCTTATTTAAAAAAAAAAATAGTTTTATTATTTAGTTGATTGGTGAAATTTGGACTCAATCATAATTTATCACATCATTTATTGATAAATAAATTTATAATTTGTAATATACATGTAATACAATTGTTATTGTTATTTTAGAGTTTTCATTGAAACCCGTAAAAAAAAGAAAACATATTTTTTTACGGTGGAATAAATAAGAAAAATATACATTTTTCCACTACACAACAAGAGCATTGGGGATGTTCTCTTCATATTTCAATTTTCTGTTTTGAGTTTTGAAATCATTTTAAGTTTCGTATTTTTAGTGTTCATTTTGAAATTGTTGAAATATGTTATTTTTGTCATTTTGAAAAATTATTTTCAAAAACCCAAAATTGAAAATTTTGTTCAAATTATAACTAAAAACGCTCAATATATCGTTTTTGGTTTTTTTTTTTTTTTTGGTAAATTTTAAACTTGTTTTAAAAACACATTTTCGAAAATAGGAAAACGTGTTTTCACTGTTGTGGAAAATTTTAAACATAAAACGGCTTGAAAACAGTATAAAAAACATGCCTTTAGAGATTATAACTAGTGGAGATTAATGGGGTGTAATTGATTGGAACTTTTAGATACTTTTATAGACTTTTTCCAAGCGATGACTATTTTCAATTTTGTGAAATTTTACAATTTTTTTATGAAATTAATGAAGGTTTTTTTTAGACTCTCTACTAGCTTTAATTTTAAAATTTTTATAAAGTTTTGTAGAATTAAAAAAAAAAAATTAAAATAGAATTCACATGGGATGTGGTTAGTGCTATAATGTGAACTTCTCACTTTCAAGGTGGTCGTTCATGCAATTTCTCTTTTCCTCCCTATGTAATAAAAAATATTTTTAAAAGAATAAAATTTAAGTCGCCTTAATGAAATAAATAATAATTTAAGCCCCTATTTGATAACCATTATTTGAAAATTGTTTTTCACACATACTCATTTTCAATCTCACATTCACATAATAAAATATTTCGCACGTGAATTCAAAATATTTCTCTACCTTTTAATCGCACAATTTCCTCTAAAGCACCATTAAAAGCTTTGTTTTTTTTTTTTTCCAAATAATCGTTGTCAAAAAGGGGCTAACACACTCACAGACAAAAGCGTATATGTATATATAACATTGTACATTACAATAGGTAGTGAGAGATGATAGTTAATTACAAAATTTATTACACCACATATTGTCGTGTACTTCAACATCTAGTGCTTAGCATAAACTAAGTACCATCACTTTTAAAAATAATGACAATTTGAATACTCCAAAATTTATAGATAATTTTAAAAAAATTAATTGAATATATTGTCACTTTTAAAGATTTTTCAAAAATCTATAAAACCCTTGATTGGGTACATTAATATTTTTAGAGAGTCTTAAAGCTCATTTCTTTTTAAAATTTATTTTCAATCAAACATTCACACAATAAAGTATTTTGAACGTTACCCAAATTTTTTTCTACTTTTTAACTACACATTCTAAAAATTATCACTATTTCAAAATCTATTATACCAAAAAATGGGGCACAAACAAGACTTAATAAAAATAAATTGTGAGAAATGTCCAATTTTGACACTATTTTTGAAAATTGATCAAAACTTAAGGGTCCATATGATTTTTGTTTCAATTTTGAGTGTTGAGTTCAATTTCAACCGAAAACTTGAAAATACAATTGATTGGGAATTTTGAAAAATTATTTTAATATATTATCAAGTACTATATACATTTTAAATTTGGTTAATCTTCAAATATTTTTCCGTGCTAGAAAAGTAATATAAAATCTAATAATAAATTAACTTGACAAAATATAGAAAATAAAATTAAAAAAATTAATGACGTGTATTGAAATTGTCTATATTTGTTTGTTTAAATATATTTTTTAGATTTTTTTTGTAAGTGACTATTAAGAGTTGAACTATTTTAATTTTTAATTTATTTATAATATTTTAGAATTTTAATTTTTTATATTTTATATTTTTTTTTTTTGGATTTTTTTTTTGAGAATTTATTATATTTTTCTTTGAATTTTGAATTTTATTTTTATGGAATTTTATTTATTTTTTTATAATTTTTGAATTTATGTGTTCGCTTTCATTTAAAACACTCAAAAGCTCAAAAATGGATTTTTTGAGATTTATATTATAAGTTTAACCTTATTTTCGACAAAGTATTTTTAAAAATACCAAACAAAATAAATTTGTTTGTTTTTTCAAAATTGGAAATAGATTGAAAATAGTAAATCAAACACAACCTAAAATATTTACATCCATGATTAAAATTTTAATAAAAATAGATAAATCTACCCCTGACTAACCATGTCAACAAGCCGAGTCGAGTCGAGCCGAGCCCCGAGCCCAAAAAGAAAAGCCCGGGCTGGGCTCGAACTTTTTTGGCCGAACTTTTTTTTGGCCCTAGCCGAGCAAAGCCCTGCCAAAAAAATAAAGGTTGGCCTGAGCCTTAATAGGCTGAGCCGAGCCGACTCAGGTTTTTTATTTTTTTTGGGGCTTTTTTTTTAAAAATACAATATACGGCCTTTGCAGGCAGTTGTTTTTAAAATTTTTCATTTTTTTTTGGGAGGTCGCCCGGGCTCGGCCTGAGCCTCGGCTCGGTCTAACCGAGCCCGAGCCCGAGCCCCCGAGCTTTTTTGCCATCCCTACCCTTGACGGAGGATAGATATTAAAAAGTGTAATTTTATTCATGATCTACTTTTATTAATTATGTCATGTTTTTATTATAATGAAGGTTCCCAATTTCACTCATTTTTGTACTAGTTTTTAACTGTTTTCGTTGAATTCTTATCTTTATCAATGTCTATTCAAATATTTTGTTAGCATGGAGAAAATATTTTGTTGAAATTTCGAGTTTGCTGCTTATCTTTCTTATTTAGTGGTATTTAATGGAGATTAAAATTAGAATTTTAGTAGATTGTGATAGATGTTTTTGAAATGTGGGGTTAAAAAGTTGTGGGACCCACGAAATATGTTATTAATATTGATTGTTTAACTTTGACTTAAATTAAAATCTGATTTTTATCTGTACCAAATAGGGCATGATGGACAAATGAATCTTTTTATTCTTTCAAAACAAATTTTTTAACCGTCACCAAAGACGAAGTGTGCTAATCAATAGAGGTTGAGAATAAAATATGACAAAAAAAGTTAGGGACAAAATTACAAGATAAATAAAATTAGATACCTTCATTGCAATTACAATATGGTATAGTTTGTGAATATAATTAACCTATTACAATATCCATTTTTGCCCCGATACGACTAAACACAATTTACACCCTAAAACTAAAAAACCTCAATATCATCTCTGTTGTGAAACCAAATCCAAAAACCCACCACGGAACAGAAACCAAAGGAAATCAATACTTGTAATTTCTCCGACGAAGAAAAATTGGATGGTCAATATTACATGAATTTAATCTGCAATGTTGTTGTTTATTGTGTATATTAGATGTTTCTTGTGGATTGTTTGTTGGACAAATGTTGGGCAATGTCTAATGCATAAACGTGGAGAAGTAGGTGTTGATTTTTCATTTGTTTCTTGTTGTTGTTGTTGTTGTTGTTGTTGTTGTTGTTTTTTGATTCTCTGGTGATTTTGAATGTCCATATTTCCGTGTATTTTGAATTTTTAGGACAATAAATATCAAAAAGATATTGTGTTAACAAGTCGAGAAGAATTAGTGGTTCGATATTGTGATTGAATTGTGAATCTGAAACATAGAATTTATGAAGAAAAATGGTATTTCGAACTGTGTTTTACATAATCTCTAATTTGAAAAGTGAAACAAGAAGTTTTTCGCTAGCAAATATCAAATTTTAAAAACATATGGTGAGTTAGCTTGTTACATTTCGAGTTTGCTACGAAATATCTCTAGTTTACTGGACAAGTCTAATTTACTGAGTAAATATCAAGTTTAATGTGCAAAAGTCGAGTATGCTTGGTAAAACTCAAGTTTGTTTCAATAATCTCTAGTTTTCACGGCCGCCCATTTTTGAATGTGTATAATATTTGATCCACTACCGTGAATTGTACTTTCTCTTGTAATGAACTCTAAATTCAGTTATCTTTTTAGGTATGGCAACGGAGAGGGGCAACCTCCCCCGCCCACTAAGCAATCCTTCCCTCCCCGTTACCTGTTTAAGGAGGGGCGGGCCAAGGCCTTTGTCCCGTTTAATTTTTTTTTAAGTTTTTGATAATTTATTTTTATTGCCCAATTCATTAGACTTTGACAAATAAATTTAATTGCCATTTTTATTATAACTAATGAAATTTCGTGAAATTTTCCATTTAAAGTATTGAATTCTAAAAAAAAAAATTAAATGGGGGTTATCCCCACCGCTCGGGGTGAGACCCCACTGGTAACGGGTAGGGATGGCAAAAAAGCTAGTCGGCTCCGGCTCGGCCCCGAAAAAGTCCCAATTGAGGCTTGGGCAGAACCCCATTTCGGGGCGTCGGCTCAATCCCTAGCCGACCCATGTTTTAGGAAAAAAAAATAAAAAAATCAACTTTCAACAGACACGTTTGCAAGCAACTATTTGACTGTTGCCTGCTTTTTGCAGAAAGCAGTCACAAAAAAATTTTAAAAAAAAATTATAAAAAATCGAGCTTGCTCGATTCGTTAAGGTCCGAGCCGAAGCTCGGGCCAAAGCTAAAATTTTTTGTCGAGCTTTTGCTCAACTCGGGTCCAAAAAAGCTCGAAACTATTTTGCTCGAGCCGAGCCGGAGCTTTGAGTTTCATTTCGACTCGTTGACATGGTTAGTATCGAATTTTTTTGTCATCCCTATATCTTTCCAATAGTATATTATTTGTCTAGCAAAAGTTGTGTATTAATTTTCCCACATGTTCCTCGTGTTAGAAAAATGATGAACCTTCATGCAAAGCATATAAGAAAATTAGTGCACAACTTTTATTAGAGATAATTTAGTATGGCAAATAGTATATCATTGAAAAGATAATTGAGAGTGTGTTTGATAGATATTATTTTGGAAGAATGTATTTTGGAATAGTAAATTGATGGAGAATGTGTGGTTGAAAAAGAAGGAAATGTTATTGATGTGATAGAAAATATTATTTTATTGAAGAATGTGTGGTTGAAAATGAGTAGAAGAATGAGAATGAGAAAATTAATGTGGGCCAAACGGGAGCTAAACATGAAAAAACTGATATTTTTATGGGATACACTTATTTAGAGTGTGTTTGATAGATATTATTTTGGAAGAATGTATTTTGGAATAGTAAATTGATGGAGAATGTGTGGTTGAAAAAGAAGGAAATGTTATTGATGTGATAGAAAATATTATTTTATTGAAGAATGTGTGGTTGAAAATAAGTAGAAGAATAAGAATGAGACAATTAATGTGAGCCAAATGGGGGCTGAATTTAGAATTCAAGATAAAAAAAAAAATGGAATGCAATTTGAAGCTTTAGATCAAAAATTATGTGCATTTGAAGTTAGATGGTAAAGCATGAAAACCCAAGATTGGCTAACTAAGGGCAGGGCGTATTGATTATTAAAACTTCTTTGTTAATCACTCAAGATTTTAATATAATGAACGTGCAAATGATAGAGAATAATTTAAACACAAGTAAGCACGTAAATGGAACAATGTAAATTTGCGCAAAGTAAAAGCGTTAAGTAAAAAAGATAGAGAGTGCAACCAATATAATTTGGATGTTCGATCCAATGCAATGATCTATGTCTCCCGTTACCAAGCTCTCCGGCATGAGCAAGACATTTTTCATTAAGTTGATTGACTTATGGTGCAATCCAACCCTTTTACAATGCTACCAATGACTTACAATCAATTAGCACCGATTATTTTACAACGTTGAGCTTTCCAAGACTTCAACACAATCCAAAATTCAAAATGAATTTAAAAATGAAATATTATTTTCTTAATGAGTGATAAACCCAAAGTTAAGTATAAGAAGAGAAATAGGGTAACAGTTTGATATATGGTAATCAATAAAGCTCAAGAGTTTGATTTGCTGATAACAAATAAGGTGAGAAATCAATGCAATTTTGGCTCATAAGAAACTCAATTGAATGCTCTTTAGCGATTGTAATAAATGAGAAATGGGTTGGTATTTATAGAGATGAAAATGTCAAAGTTTTCGTCAAGCTGGATGACCGATCCGGTCGATCGCCAATTTTCGAATAACCAAAATGACCGTTGTACGGAAAAATTCAAAAATCAGAACGGTAAAAAATTGACCGTTTGAAGGACGTCCAGTCAACCGCCAAATGGGTGACGATCCATTTTTTTGTTTTGTTTTGATATTTTTGAAAAGTACGGTCTTTGAAAAAGCATTTTTCACTAAGACTTTTAAAAGGAAAGATTATTTAAAATGTTTAAAAGTTAGTTTTTGAAAATCGTTTTTCCATGTCATCAAATCATCGCTTTTTAGTGTACCAACTCTTTAGTAATGAATGGTCTTAAGCTTGTATCATTCGTACCATATATCGAGGTGTTAGTACCTTTACATTTTTGCTAAGAAGAAAAGTATATGATCTTGTTCCAAAGTTCGATTCTTGTTTTCTTGAATGGTTTCTTGAATGTAGCTTCGACCTCGACTTTCTTCAAGAGTTCGGTTTGTGATGATAGCTTTTGCTCCTATGATGGCCATTGGTCGATATTCTTTTATGCCCATTGAAAACTATAATCACTTGAATTCAACTTGTTAGTAGATAAGACCAACTTGTTTGTTATAATCAAAACCATGGTCAACAATTTCCCCTTTTTTTATTATGACAAAGAAGATGATTTGCAAGATAATAATGAATAAGTGATAAGGAATATAAATACTCAATTATGCATATGATTCATATATTCCCGTCTTGTACAAGCCAATAATCGAATGCTTTAAGTTATATGTTTATGAAGGCAATATATTCGATTATCATCATCAAGCGTATCATATCAAGCATTTCATCAATATATTTTCCCTTTTTTGTCATAAGCAAAAAGAACATGACAATCAAGGATAAAGCACAATATAAGATAATATAGTCTAATGAAAAGCAACAATACCAATAGAATAGTTGTCAAAAGTTTAAAGTACATAGACATAAAATGTATCTAACAATCCGGAGGAGGCTAGGGTGAAAAGAGTGCATTAAGCAGAGCACAGAAGGCGTTTTTTTGAGCTTACATCGCCTCTTGTTGAGCTGAGTGGTAGGCATAAAAGACATTCATCGCTTGTTGAGCATCGTACCTAGCATATAATGCTTCTTGTTGAGGTTGTATGATATCTTGTTGCATTTGTAAATGGTGAAGCCTTTCGCCAAGCCTGTCGACGGAGGATGTGAAGGAGTCGATGCGACCGTTTAGGAGATTGTAGTGGTCCTCGATAAAGCTGTCGGAGGGTGGTGGAGCACTCGATCCTGGAATGTTGTGAGCAAGACTAGGAACTTGTGGGATGTTCTCCTCATAGTCGTCCTCGGCTTCTTTGAGAGGTAGAGTGAAGGGTTCAGAGTTCGGATCAAAACCCTTAGTACGAGCCACCTATCGCTCATGATCTTTAACAATTTTTATCATCTTAAGAGAGTGAATGTTGATAGTGTCGGTTGGACGAAGTGACTCATGGACTTCACCATTTAGAGGAATGTCAAAATATTTAAAAATTTTGGTGAGGATCATGCCATAAGGTAAAGCTTTTGTGCGAGTGGCGGAGTTGACAATTTTCATATTACTTAGGACAATTGTTGGAAAATCCAACTTTCCTCTAACCAAGAAGGAATCAAGAAGGAAAAGGTCGAAGTGGGTGACCTCATTAATATGACCTTTTCGAGGTAAAATAATTTGAGCAGTAATAATATGCAAGACTTTACAAGGTAGAGTTAATTGATTTGAACTATGTTTAATTGGATGTTCAAAGTGCTTACCGATAACTCTACGACATGTAAGTATAGAATTATAATCCTCAAAATGTATGACAAAAAATTTGATTTTGACAATTACCTACCAAAAAAATCGAACAGATAATTGATTTTATAATGGAAATACGTTTTCCTTTCAAAAGACAAGGAATACTACTCGTACGAGGATTAAAAATCATATTTTTGTAAAATTTCCTCATTAGGTTATGATAAGCTTGTTCATTTAAAGTAGAAATAGAAACTCAACCCATACCTAAGAAATATTCTTCAATATGTGTTAGGTTTTAGTTGATTTTGTAATTGGCAAATTCTGTTAATAAAAAGACTTAAATTGATAGGTTGTAAAAGTTCAAGGAGTAATGTGCAATTTGTTTTAAAATAAATTAAATAGGTTAAAAACGACGCAGAATTTTTGCTGGACTGTCACCAAGGGTTATCTCGAGCTACTAAAGCAGAAATATCGTCGCTAGACCTTCACCTCTCTTTCGCTCGAGCGATACCCTGTCGCTCAACTGTCACTGGCTCTTCGCTCGAGCAACAACTTTATACGAAAAAAATTTACTTCGCGTTTTAAAAGTTTTTTTCTCAACCCATTGATTTCTTGGCCTATCTTTATATACCAGAACACATACAGAACGTATTTTCTTAAGGTTGTTAATTGAGAGAGCTTCATCTGTGAGTGATCTATTCATTCCATCATTCAACTTTCATCTTGTGTGAGTGTTTTGGTTAGAAAAACATCAGATTCAATATTCAAATACCAAAAACTAAACTTCCTACATATCTGTCAAAGGTGTTAAAGATCGAGGAAGGCGACTGGAGTTCCAGTCTACAAAGAATGGGTTGTTCTTCACAATCCACATGAGATAGACGATTCTACCAAATTAGAGGCTGCTGTAGGATAACGGAGTTCCGAGAGAGCGTTGGTTATTGCAGTTAAAATTGGTGCATGGGAGCACAGAATTCAGAAGAGCTGTAAGAATTGTAGTCAATAAATCATATAGTTTATGTCGTCGTCTAGTTGGTAGACTGTAAGTATGTAATCGTTTATAGTAGATTAACTAGCAAAGTGCCTGGAGTTTTTCCCAGTTGGGTTTCTCCTTGAACAATTCTTTGTTCTTTACTGCTTGATTATTTTTTGTTTATAATGTGCAAACTGCTGTAATTCCACATAGGTTAATTTGACTTACATGATTAACTATCTAGATAAGAATTAAAAGTGACTTGTTGCTGTTTAATTCGTGATTATTTTTAATTCCGCATTAAATACCTATTCACTCCCCCTCTAGGTATTATCAGGGTTGAACTGCGTAAATTTCAATATAAAATTCGGGTGCTTGAAGATAAGCAACTCCAAAATCAACATTTTTACCTATAAGAGTCAAAGAATTGTTAAAATGATTTTCTGGCATTTCGGGCTCATCTGTCAATGAAGATGTTGGTATCCTCTCCCTCCTTGGTTGCTTGCTTGGAATCTTTAATGAAGAATTTTTACGAGGAGATGGGAAATAAGAAAAGTGAGAGAAATTCAAATTTTAGTGAGAGAAAAATGGAGATTTTTAAGTTTTGGAGAAGAAAAAGTAATGGGTTTTCAAGATTTTGAGTGGATCTTGAAGATTGATGGTGGATCTAGGAGTATTGGAGGTGGATCTATGGAGAGGNTTCGGGTGCTTGAAGATAAGCAACTCCAAAATCAACATTTTTACCTATAAGAGTCAAAGAATTGTTAAAATGATTTTCTGGCATTTCGGGCTCATCTGTCAATGAAGATGTTGGTATCCTCTCCCTCCTTGGTTGCTTGCTTGGAATCTTTAATGAAGAATTTTTACGAGGAGATGGGAAATAAGAAAAGTGAGAGAAATTCAAATTTTAGTGAGAGAAAAATGGAGATTTTTAAGTTTTGGAGAAGAAAAAGTAATGGGTTTTCAAGATTTTGAGTGGATCTTGAAGATTGATGGTGGATCTAGGAGTATTGGAGGTGGATCTATGGAGAGGAAGAGAGAAAATGATAGAGGAGTGAAGAATGAAGAAGAAGAAGGAAAAAATGGAACAAGGTTATAATACCAATGGGTCCGGTTGCCCCTTTGAAATCTGATTTTCTGGTGGACCGGACGTTCGTCCGGGGCTTTTTTTTAGGGTGTGATGCACACACAACAAAAAAACATATAAGAGCATGTTTATCGATCATATAATTTCATTTTCATCAATTATGCCTAAACCTCTTCTAAAATGTAAGAATTGATCATGA
>CAIGRL010123018.1:0-11678 GCA_903798325.1 Fraxinus xanthoxyloides | reverse complement strand
TTCCCGTGTATTACACTTTGATTAATAAAACTGATTACCTTTCAAAAATAAAAAAAATAAAGTGTAGTATCACAGCATAATTAAACAACTTTTCCATCTCACCAAGGTGAAGAATATTTGCTTATATTATTAAATAGTGAATTTTGGCTATTCTTAAAAGTTAGGGAAAAATTAACCTTGAAAAAAATGTCTGCAGTATAGCCAAACGTGCTCTAAGCAAAAAAATGTTTCCAGTGCTTGAGAGAATGACATAAAAGAAACAAAAGAAATGTCCACGGATATAAAGTGAAAATCAAGTGCCGAGCCTTTGCTCTAGTGAGCAAACACAAGAAAAAACATAGCGATATATTCAGAAACACAAGAAAAAGCATAGTGATATATTCAGAAAACGTTTTCTTTACCAAATGCCAGTCTCTTTTTAAATGTCTCCCCCATATACTCATATTTTTCGGCCATCGAATGGAAGTTCCTAATTGGATCCAATTGAGAGGATTTTAGCTTCTGAAGGTCAATTGAATACTTAGAACTGGCAAGTGCACATGATATTTTGTTCAGCATGAACATGTGAGGGGCGTAGCCCCCAACAAAGTACGGCTTGTTCTCCACATAAAAGCGCTTTGAAGCAGCAGCACGGACTTCAGTTTCCTTTCTACCTATCTTTTTGAAATGACTATAAGGCTCTATCCACAAACAAAGACGAAAATGAAATCAGATGTCCACAATGACAAAAAGGATGGTGCTTAAAATACTAATACAAATAAAAGGACCAAAGAGTGCAAACTGGAAAGAAACATGCATGCAATCTTAACTGAAAAATACCAGCAAATTAAAAATAAAAATGAACAACCATCATGAGTAAAGTGGAAACAAAAACACAATATCAAAAGGCTAAACCACACAAACAACTTCCAATGTTTATGACAACAGCCAATTAGCAAAGTTTCCATCCTCCATTATACAACGACAAATTAAGTCTTCTCCAATAAATTGGGGTTAACCATAAAAATCGTTTTTCGCCACTACGTTCCGTTCTGGCCACAACCATTGGAAGGTCTAATGCAACTAGTTGTTTAGCTACCCTCCTATAACTCATTTTACCATGTCACGCATGTTAACAAAAGTCTCTTATACAAAGTACGTGCCCCCAATCACCTTAATCATACTTCCCTTACGTATTGTCAATCAGTGTCACCTCCATTTATTGGCATATACTTCCTTTATCTTATCGATACTAGTATAATACATATCTATCCTCATTCATGTCATGTTCATATTATGGACATTTCATCCTCTAACAGCTCAAGACTCAGTAACTAAGACCATATCAAATCTAACAATTGTTAAAAAGAACGGGCCTTTTAACCTCATAGGAATCTTCATATCACATAAAATTCATGTAGTACTTATCCCTTACGACCAAACCCACTCCAATCCTATACATACATCATCTACAATTCCTCATTCCTCGTTAAAAACTGAACCTAATATTTGGACTACAAGCCTATAAATAGAATAAAGAATACATCACAAGCTATCCATAACCACCATAGAAACACGCAATTTGACTTTCCCTAGATAAGCCAGGAATAAGAAATATCTTCGCACTAACTTCAGTGGGAGAGTTGAAAGATTTTGTTTTCCTTATTCACTAACTTCCATTTCTTCTATAGAACGTATCATGGTAAGTCTATACAAGGAAGATTATGAAGGCGCTCATCTGGAAGAATAGGGTGGCCGTAATAACATTCCTATTTTGGTTCATCTTTGTAATGTTTGCCTCAATTACTTTCACTTTAGATGTAACAATACAGTAGTGTACATCTAGGAAACTTGGATAAGTTTAAATTCTCAGAAAAATTATTCACGACAGGGTCACAGGAACAACTAGAACAGATTCAATGATACGTTATAAAAAAGAAAAACGATACAAGCAGGTAAGGGAAAGATGCATGTCTACAAACCATCCCCAATCTTGTGATCTCGTATCTCATTAATATAGGTCTCACATCCGATTTTTGACCTAACACCCCCAATCATCATCAAAACAATGATGACGAAAGTATACAAATTAAGACAGCATACCAGTGCGAGCACAACCAGAAGGGTTAGATGGGGGGCTGCAGTCTGCATGTTCGAAGCCTTTTTTTCCAATGCGTTCATCAGCAGACAAACGCTCATTGGATGCAGGTGTGTGCCTCCTGCAGAAGGAAAGTAGTTGTATACATTGATCCTCCACATCCTCATCAAATGGAATCAAAGACAGTGCATCCTCATCATCGGGCTACAAAATCATGTAGGCAAAATATGCAAGAATAAGATGTATAGGATGTGAACTAAAAGAAGAAAAATCAAGTCGGAATGCAAGGAAAACAAGTTCTTAGAGGGATAGAATAAAATCCACTGGCACAGTACCTCAACACAAAACCCAGCAGCACGCGCACAGAGAGGATGATATGCTACTCGACAAGTACTGTTTGAGCACTGCAGAATGGCAGTAGAAAATCATATAGTGCAGCAAAGTAAATTCACAGCAACAAAAAAATGGGTTGGGAAGTTTGTCAAAAACTTAAAATGATCTAATTTACATATTTAGCAATCGAAGTATTCTACTGCTCCAGTTCTATCAAGCCAATTGCCTGATTATCTCTTCACCAAGCCCACATTTGTCCCACAAAAATGAAAACTAACAGGAATTTAAAACTAGAAGGAAAAAAGGAATGGCTTATCATATGATAAAGATTGAGCCATGATTTGGGGCTGAACAACATAAGGTAAATCAATCTTTGAAACGTGTGAAAAGGAAGGGATAGAAACCACCACACACGTGTCACAGAATAAATTAACTTAGGTGCAGACCTACAGATTACATACATTCAAGAAGCATATTGTACATATAAACGTAGGTCAGATTAATATACTTGAATTATGTATGTTACTGTATTCCTGAGCTGTCAAGTCTTGAATCTCTAAGTGGAGAAATTGCAAAAACTGTCTGATTACCTACTAGACTGATTGCCTACTAGACCATTAATAGACAAAAGGAGAAAATCATGAATGTATATCAGCTAAATCAAAATTTCTAGCAGACATACGGCCTAAATGTAGAGAACCAGCGACCCCACCAAGAGATGTCAAATGTGTAGGCTATTAACCAGCAAAAGCATATAAAAGTGAAAGACTTACTTGAATACAAGCTCCATAAAAAATGCCACAGATGCTACACGTTAGCTTCCAGCGGTCCTAGAGAATAAAAGAGACAAGGGAGAAAATTTTAAAGTGTGTGTCATATTGATGCTTGATCAAATTTTTAAGTACATTACACAACATAAGTTCTTTATATTTACGAAGGAAATATGTCAAGTTTGGGTTAATATAGTTTACAGGGCAAATCATTGAATTGAAGATTATGATGCACCTCAAAGAGTTAATTAGAATAACCTGTATCGAGAAGGCCATCCATAGAATGACAGTAAAATACTACTACAAAAGGATGATACCTTATTGATTCTACTTAGCCCATCAATAGGCTCCATTTTCTTTATATCGGTTAAGCAGGTTTCTGCAAAAAAATAGACGAGTCAATAAATCAGAATATATGATCGGAGGAAACATCCTGGATACTGAATAACACCTGGTATCCATATCGCACAAGCTAGGTGAGCCCAACGCCCATCTGTGGTAGGCTTCATAGCGCCTCCTAAAAAGATATTTAAGCAAACAGTCAAATACTATTAATAGCTTGTTTGGGAAGTGTTATAAACGGCTTTGTTTATAAATAGATAGAAAATAGTGGTGAATAAGTAGATAGTACTTGTGAGTCCCACAAAATGTATAGATAAAAGTTGGATTGACCCATTTTTGACCTTTGATAAACAATTTATAAACACTTGCCAAACATATGCTAAAGCTTCAAATAATTAATCAAATGAATCTAAAGAGGTAAATTGAGAAGAAACAGTTAAAGTACCGATAATAGGACATAGACAGCATGGAGGAGGGAATTCAGGAGCCCCTGGACGACATAAATTGCATAACCAAAGAATATCACCAATAGGCTGTAGTTCCCCATAGCATCTTGCATGAANTTAATAGCTTGTTTGGGAAGTGTTATAAACGGCTTTGTTTATAAATAGATAGAAAATAGTGGTGAATAAGTAGATAGTACTTGTGAGTCCCACAAAATGTATAGATAAAAGTTGGATTGACCCATTTTTGACCTTTGATAAACAATTTATAAACACTTGCCAAACATATGCTAAAGCTTCAAATAATTAATCAAATGAATCTAAAGAGGTAAATTGAGAAGAAACAGTTAAAGTACCGATAATAGGACATAGACAGCATGGAGGAGGGAATTCAGGAGCCCCTGGACGACATAAATTGCATAACCAAAGAATATCACCAATAGGCTGTAGTTCCCCATAGCATCTTGCATGAACCTGACCAAACATAGCTGAATGTAAAACCATGATAGAGAAATACTAGAGAGAATACTTTTCGATTCCAAAAACAACCCAATATAATGATGAAACACCAACGCAGATGTGAATAGACAAAGACATGGATGATCAAATTAAAATTGCGAAGTTATGATTTATTGATGCTTTACGAGACCACTAAGACCCTGGGATACAAAAAAAAAAAAAAAAAACTAGGGAATTTTCCCAAACAAATCCAGTCATTGCTATAACATCAACTACCAATTGCAGCTTATCTGTCTCTGTCAGTAATAAATACAATTTCCGCATTTAATTTTTCCAGGTAACCATTTTCACCAAATATATATTATTGCGTCATTAAACTTTTATAACTAGCCATATCAAATATTAAATAATAAAAAATATTTTAGAATCCCAACAAAAGACACATGACCTTTGTACACTTTGAATATGTTTCAGTATCACAGAACCATAAATAGTTTTAAGCATGTTTATTGATCCAGAAACCACGGAGGTACTTCCCTCAAGAAGTAACAAAATACTCAATCATCTAAATTCTCCAAAATTAGGCGTTGATGAGTCCTCTCAAACCCAGATTCAGACCATTTAAGCTCGGCTTAATATTGCAAAATTAAGCTTAAAAGTTGCTCAAGCTTGGCTAGCTAACAATTTTTTTCTGAGCTTGAACAATCTCTTTTCAAGTTAAATCAGAAGAACTGAACTCAAGAAATTTTGTTGCTTTACAAAGTATTTGGTAGGTTTTGAGAAATTCCATTGCTACATCTGAAAAAGTTTACAAGATGAAATATGTGTTCAAACTTGGCTCATTTAAACTTACAAGCCAAGCCCAAACCTATTTACACCCCACTCAGATTTTAGAATAATAAGTTAGCATGCTGAAATTTTTTGAAATAGTTCTTCTAAAAGCTTAGCACCAAATTTGCAATGTAAATGTAATGGAAGATCTCAAAGCTTTTTTCTGTAACATTAGATTCATTGCCAGAAAATAGGGACCTACTCACCCCCAACGACGCTCGCAATCAGAAAAATATAGTAGATTCCATTAAGAAGAAAACAAAATTTAAACAGGTATTTGAAAGCAGGCTTACCATCATTCTGCATTTGTCACACTGCAGAAATAAATTATCGTCATACTCCTGAAACAAAACCAACCTTTCTGGAACTTAAGTTTTCTATATAAAGTCAATTAACATCTTTCTAAAATATGAGGAAGGGGAAGGGAGAAAGCCCTACTTTTTCAGTGCATTTAGATAAAAATAAATAAATAAAATAAAAATGAAAAATGAAAGTGAAACAACCAACTCATGCTTAAGAGTTGGAAGAACGAACTTAAAGTGTACCAGAAAGGCAGATTTTCACCTCATCCATATGGCAAACATTGCACTTATCGAGATCTTTCCATTCAACATGAACAGGCCTGTAACCAACAGGAAGGTCTTTGTACATTCGAGATGCCAACTGAGAGGATTTTGAGGAAAGTCTGAAATTTGACAATTCCTGTAAAAGCCAAAGAAACCATAGGCAAAGGGGAGATATCAGAGAGACAGATTAGACAGAACAGTTTACTCTGAAATATAGAAATGACTAGTCCAGGAAAACCAAAATTCCAACATTAGGAATTACCAAGTATAATCTATTTAGTGATTAGGTAGAGGAATTAACAGTTACACACATGGCCATAATTTGCCTCCTTCCCTTATATTAGACACATCCAATAAATACGTGTACATGCACAGACTGATATGTTTTTGGCAAATACAAGACTTAGGCAATTGCTCATTTATGAACTTGTACCCTAGTTCATGCAACAGAATCGAACACACCGACAATGAAGACAAATAAACCATCTTGTGGAAAGATTCAAAAAATGATTGAACTGACAAACCTGTATGAGTTTCGAAACCTCAGGGTGGGTAAAACCAAACATATCAGAACCCGATTCAAGCCTCTGTCCAGATACTCCAGATTCCAAACTCCTAGTTCGCATCTTCCTAATCCTTTTGTATATTTTATTCCAACAAGCAGACGGGGTGGATCCCTTGAACTGTTAAAAAAACATGATGAACTAAAAAGGTAAACCTAAATTAAGAAGATGCAAAGCTAGCCAGCAATGCTGAATCCAACAGCAAACAAAAGTGTTGGGAAAAAAGTCGACAACAAATTAAACTAAGAAAACACATGCAGTTTCATGATAGAGAAATTGTGGGAAGAGGATTACTAATGATAAAATTATGACTTCAAGAAACTAACACAACACTGCCACTGGAAGTAGAGAAATGCAGAAGACAGTTAAAAATGTGTTTTCTTTAAATAGACGCTATTCAAATGGAAAATGGGAAATTACAACATAAGAGGATGAGTAGTCTTTGAATAATGTAAAAAAGGCAATATAAAAAGTTTCTTCTGCACAAAAATTACTAAACTGTCACCTGCAAGTCCCTTGGGTTCCTCAGATGGCATTCTCTACTAACTTCAAATCACAATTAGCGTTCTGGAAAATGTACATTTATCGATGAAATGAAATGGCGACTTTCATTTAGTTACCGAAATTATAACATATGCATTTTTAGTATGGAAAACTGATTTCAAATTTATATAGACCACCAAAAAGTATAAGCCACTCTAAATCTCAGATCCTAAAAGGCATAAAACGAAAAGAACATAGGAAACAAGAAACAGAAGACAAAAATAAACAGCAAAAGACAAAAAGAAAATAAGAAACTAAAAGCTAAAATCACGGTGAGAAAAACAAAGAATAAGTGTAAGAAATTCCCAAGGAAATTATAGTAACAAATATATGACTTTAAGTTGACATCATAGCATTATGAGATACCTCCTCCCCTTTGTCCGATGTGACTCTAAATAGACGTTGGCTTCTTGAGTCAACATCTCTCATTACTTCCATCTTATATAAGCTACAGACACTTGGATCTGAAGTCCAAAAGGCAAGAAATTGAATCAAGTTTAATACATGGAAAATGAAATAATTTGGACAATCCGAATAACTGCTCACCTGTTATTGAAGGAAACTTCCTTACAGCAGTATATCCTTCAGGCCATATTAACTTCTCCTTTTGGAAATCATCCGAGTCTTTGACAATCTTTCCTGCATGAAATAACATTGTCACATGATATTTAGGAGATAAGTACTCAATCCAATGAAAAAGGGAGGGAATATTCACATTTACATGTATAATTAAAATACCATTACTGAACTATACATCTAAGTATATACTTATTTTCTTGCCAGCTGCTGTCAAAAGCTAATAATGCAGTATCCTAAACAAGAAGCAAGGGAAGATCGAGATGGGCCAATGATTTTGGTACCAACGCATAAGCCAGCCACAGCTCAATGCAGACCCTTGCTAATATGAAATCTGAGGGGCATTGATGAAGGTAGGAACACGATATAATATAATGGAAAAAGAGACTATGCATGTCTGATGCAAGATCATAAAAATCCCAGAGCTATCTTTCATCAAGCCAACAGTGCAGCAATTCATAGTATCGAGATTTACCAAGGCTTATTACTTGCAAATCCCCAACTTCAAAAGGACAGTTTTTAAGGTCTCCAACTTTTCTTCTAATTTCACTATTACCCATCAAGTCTTCAGCAGCCGATTCAGCACCACCTTCATCCTCTCCTATTTCATGATCATAGTTATCAGCCTCAACACCATTCCGAAGCTGCCACATCCTTTTTGGAAGCTTCTGTTCACTAAGATACCTGATCAAATGCATTGTACTTCAGTTAGTTTAATGCCAAAATTCTGCTCTTCCTTTAGTTGGACAAAACAAATGAATACCGATAATAAGAAACACAAGATTCTTTTTATGCAAAACTTCCACAACATAAGAACATTAGAAAATTCTCCAACTAAATATATAAATTTGTAAACCATATATGTGTTCCTTCAAGTGACACAAACACAAGAAGATACAGTAACCGACTACAAAACAAATAATTTGAAGAAAAACAAGCAAATACGGTAACTGACTACTATCAAATAATCTGTCAAAACACATACCCCATGGGGAAGTATATCTACATATTCATAGATCAAGAACCAAAGAGTGCAGCAGAATTTGAGTTGATGGAGAACAGAATGAAACAAGATAGTCTCTGATTAGTTGATTGAATGGGAAAGATGATTAGAAATAGCATTCATAACTCTTCAAAACAATTAATCAAGATAAAAATAGGAAAAAACTCTTCTTAGTTATGGTGTCTCAATCATTTTCAATGTTATGAACCTGTCTCTTTACCATGGTGAAATAATCTTGGTCATGAATAAAGTCTTTTTCAACTAAAAGTGATTGAAAAGGAGTGGCACTATTTGCCAACTTGGAGAAAGGGAGAACCAAATTCATTTCACTAATATCTTATTTTTTTCAACAAATGGTTATGTTAGCTAGTCTTCTCAGGAATGGTAAAAGTTCCCCTCTTTTCTGGTTCTACGATAGTTCCTAGAGGTTTCAATATTCTTCTGGTAGACATGCATGAACTTGTCACTTGTGATTCAGTTCTTTTGATTTAATTTGATCTTGAAAATATTAGAAAGAATGCATTGGGAATTGCCTATGCTTGGAGGGTCGTTCCCAGGCCCAATTATAAAACCACCATCTTACTAGTATTTGTAGCATTGAAGATATGTATATCAAGTCTACTTTTGTTTAGAGATGTTATTCTTCTCTTGGACTATATATCTCCTTGGTGGATTCCATTGAATGGTAAGTTCTTTATCCCATATACCTCTGTTAGATTTCTTTTCGGTGGTGAGATATTTATATATTATCCAATACGTTTCCTTCAATCTTCTTTCTATCTAGTATAAAAGTGCACGAGCAAATCCTGGAAAGGGACGGGAGAAAAGGACATGGCACTTTCTTCAGTGCACAATTTTTCAAATTGGACCTATTAAAATTGTGAAGACCTATTAAAATTGTGAAGATATATATAGAACCACAAGAAATATAAATTGTAGTCGACAAACAGGCACGTGTCTTCGGAGACTGCAGGAATGAAACTTAATCTTATAGCCATATAAGCATATTCAAGACCAAGAGAATTCCTTCGAAAGAATCTTATTATATATTTCAGGAAAACCTTAGACCGTGTGCATTTGAACTCTCACTTGTTTTCTTTCCCTCCAATTGTTAAAAGTGCGACTACGCGTGTGCCTAGTGGGTCTGAAAACTACCAAGCTGAAATGCAGTGTTTCAATAAACCAGGAAGGAAAACCCACATTTTATCAGAAATTTGGAAGTTTTGAATCATATTTCAGGGACCAAATCTTTTTGAATTATGAAATTGAATTAGTTGCATAAATACACAAGCTAATTCAATGTTATTTTGTTCAAATTAGTTTCGAATAAACTATGTTTGCTATAGTTTACTGATATGCGTATTTCACCCATTTAATTAACACCTTTAAAGCTTAGTTTTCAGTTTGTTCTTGAACACTTTGGAGCGTTTTGATGTGTTTGCTCGTGTTGTTTTGTAGTTTAGGTAACTTGGTGAAAATAGCGTATTTTGGGGCTAGGAATGGAGTTAAATTGTTGATCATGGAGTGGGCATGGAGTGGAGATGAAAAAAGAAAAATAAAGTGGAAAAGAAGCAAGAAAATGAGGCCAAAAGCGAAGGAAGCACTGGCGCCCAATAAAAGGTCAGAAACCAGCAGAATGCTGGGCGCCGCAGCATCCAGCAAGAAGAAAAGAAGTAGAATGGCTGGCGTTGTGGCACCAGCAAGGTTTCCATCGCGGCTCCGCGACGCCAGCCTCGGGTGCTACGGCACCGCCACCCAAATTTAAGAAATCTCACAATTTTGGAAAGTTTTCAGCCCGATCAATCCCCATCTCGTCTTGAAATTTCAAAACACAACAAATATAACCCTAGAGACCACTTTGAAGGGAAATAGGGGTAAGATTCAAGAAACTAAGAAGGAGGCAAAGGCAATTTGCGAAGAAGATTGATTCAACCATCAAAAAAATAGTTTTATCTTCTTCTCTTTATGTTATTCTTTATGAATGAACTAAATAATTCTTCTAGAGTTTGATTAGCAAAAACTTGATGATATGATTTGATTTTGTTTTAGCTATTTCTATGAAATTTTCCTTTACTTTTATTTGTGTTATTGATTTAATGCTTTCAATTAATTCGGCACTAATTGAATGATTAGATGCTAGTCAAATCCGACACTCGAGAGAGGGGAATTTAGGCACAATCACATCAATAACACAACCAAAATTTTATGGGTTTTAAGAAAGTGTAGAATCTATGAAGCTTGTTTCATCTAACAACCACGATCTTGATAAATCTTGATTTTAATTCAGAATAGAATTATTAGGATAAATTTCTAGGATTAATTTTTTCTCGACACTCGAGAAAGGGTATAGAATTACATTAGGATTTTTGCTTATAAACATGGAAAATTGATTAGAAATAACTAGATTTTTTAAAATCATATTTGATAGTTATATAAAATCATACCCTAGGCTCTCCTATAATGATTAATTTATATAACTTGCATTTATTCATTGAATTTGTCACAATTATCCCTAGTTTAGATAAAATATTGATTCAAAAATTCATTCATCTAGATAAAATAGAGGCTACACAATTATAGTACTTAGTATAAAATTAAACTACAATCTCTGTAGGTTCGACACTCTATTTCCATTCGAATATTACAAAATTTAATACAGTACATTTGCAGTATAATTTACGTTGTGTAAAACGCATGACATTTACCAAAAATTTTAGAACTTCTAAATTTTGCTGGTCATAATGCATATAGTTTTTCATCCCTATATGTTTCATGTTAATGGAGCAAATCCCTCGTTTTGTGCTTTGTACTTAGGCCTTGAGAGGTCTTAGCGCCTTAGTGTGCTTTCTGCATTCTTCTCCGGATATTGTAACGTCCCAAAAATTTTAGAATAAAATTTTATTTATTTTATATAGTATATTTTTAATATTTTGAAAAAAAAAATGAGGGCTAAAATTAAATAGGTTTTAAATTCCTATCTTATTTGAGCCAAATAATTATGTATCGATAGAGTGATAAATGTTGATTTTGATGATGATAATCTTTTTGTGGTTTGGATGGAGTTTGATTACAATCTTAATTTGATAAAATTTAAAAGTAATCATAATACTATTTTTGAAATCAATTCTTATCCAAATTCTTTATATACATCGTTTTAAATTCTAATTGTATA
>CAIGRL010122995.1:0-10431 GCA_903798325.1 Fraxinus xanthoxyloides | reverse complement strand
ATTCTTATTTTAATTAATTCAATAATTATTATTATTATCATTTTAGTATTAATTTAAATGCAAATAATAATAATAATAATAATAATAATACTAATAATATCATTTATAATAATAATAATAATGAAAATAACATAAATACCCTCGAAAAATAGTTTGCCAAATTAAAAAAAGGGGGGTATATTGGACTTTGCACCATTTTGGAAAAATGGTACAAAAGTGAATAGCGTTGCATCAAAATGGTGCAAAATATGATTCTCTATTGGAGACCCCTTTGCACCAAAATTTGGTGCATTTTGGTGCAAAGGGATCTGCATTGAAGATGTCCTTAGTTGTAGGATTGAAATTGATGAATTTAACTAAGAATCAAAAAGTAAGAAATTATGTCCTTCAATTTCACCAACAATTCTTAGTTAAAATCCCAATCAAGATGGAATTCTTGAAATGTTTCTTCCTGCAAAATCCACCTACAAACCCTAGAGCCCAACTTGATTCTTCACCTTTGGCTGATAAGAATGGGGGAGGAGAAATACATAAAGATAATGAACAAGAAATTATTAGCCATGAGAAAACGGCGTCGTCTAGAGAGATAACAATAGCTGAAGATGCTGATAAATCGTTATCGTCTCTAGTACGAGCCTTGTGGTTGCAGAGAGAAGAGGTCAAATATGGAGACTTGTGGTTTAAAGACACAACCACTAAATTAGACATTGATTTTATTTGTGTATTTGGAGATTTAACATAATGTAAAAAATTGATTGAGAAATATTTTGAAGGAATTCACAGATTTGACTTTGAAATTTTGCTGGTGAAATTCTTTGGGGGTTTGAAGATTTCTCGTATTTGGGGTGGGGTGCGGAGGGGATGGATGAAGAAGAAGAAGAAGGTGTTAATGAATTTTTAATTTTAATTATTTTATTATAAAAAAATATAAAGTTATCGTTTTAACCTTTTTAAAATTAGTTAAACTTATGTACAATGGTCAACTAACGGTCAAAATAATAGAAACCCTCCATTTGAACTTCAGCCGCGACATTTTAAGAGCGTATTCGGTAGATATTAAAATCAGATTAAAATTGAAAAATTCATCGCTATTGTTGACTTTTATTAGACGAGTGGGATCCAATAACGATTATATTTACAATTTTAATTGAATTTTAAGCTTGGCCAAACATGCTCCAAAAGGTTTGATACCGTGATTTGCACAAATGTAATTCTTATGTGTAGAAATTGTGTGGTTGCCTTCGAACATTATAAATAAACCAATGGGCCAGTATGGGCCTATTACTGGCCTTATACGAGCTAGGTCACTTCGGGTGTGGGTGACCCTATCCATTTCGACACCTCTATTTTAACAATAATGCTCATTAGCTTCATCATTTCTAAATGAAACAAATTGCTAACTGGGGTTTTTATTTTATTTTTTTCTCTTTTACATGAAAACTAATCCAAGAAGGAGGCATACATCTGCAATTAATTTAGGGTCCGTTTGATTGCAAGATGAAAATTGGGTGGAAAAGAAAACGAATTCCAGGGAAAATAATTAGCTATAAATTATTTTCTTGGGAAATGTCAATTATTGCATTTGATTGATATAATTTTCCACCTAGAAAATAATGAGATTTTCCATCTTTTGATGTTTGATCGACATGGAAAATTAACAAAAAAATAATCTAAAAATCGGGAAATGTCTTCACCAACGCCCGGCTCCTACTTCACCATCGAGTTACCGACTAATCCTACTCCAAGTCTCCAACAATTTCTCCAGCATCAACGTCGCCTCTAGCATCAACGCTGCCTCCTACTCCAACAATTTCTCCATTAAATGCAACTCTCGCAACTGTGATGGTTGAGCTTGAATCTCAACCCAAAACCAACAATTCGCGCAACAATAACACAGAAATTGAAAAGGAAATTCAGTTTATTATTTGCAATAAGCAAATTAATTACAGCAATTAGTAAGAAATTAGAGAGAGATTGATTCAGAGAGAAAGGGGTTTTTTCATTTTCAGCTTCAGCGGCGGTAGGCGCCTTTTTCTCAGCTTCGGCGACCATGGCAGGTCTTCTCGTGCCTTTTTCTCAGTTTCAGCAATCATAGTAGCCGAGATATCACTGGCCGACACCTACTCCGGCCGGCGCCCTCCTTCGCCACTGGAATCGACAAACATTACAGTCCGGCCGATGAGGGAAATCGTGAGGGGAACCACTAGTCGATACCACGGCGACCTCCTCTCGAGGTCGATGAGGGAAATCATAGGTGCAAGGATGGGATTCGTGAATTCCATCTTTGGTGGAAAATGTATTCTTTGGTGAAGAAGGAGAAAAGATTTTCTTTCATTTGGAGGAAAATATGGCACGTGAGGGTTAAAGTGGAAAATATTTTGACTGGAAAACTAAACCTATCAAACATGTTAAAAAGTGGGAAATGGAAAATGTTTTCTTAGTTACCTAGAAAATTTGTTATATCAAACAGGACCTTAAAGTCGAATGATTTGATTACACCAAATTGAAGACCAAATTGAAGTTGAGTGATCCAGTCAAGATTCTCTCTGTGTAACTTATGCCTACATTTTATTTCCCTCTTTTCCAAAAACCTCTATTTTTTTTTTTTTCAATGATGTCAAAATCACAACAAAGCAAATTGGCCGGTTCAACAAGGAAAATCAAGAACTAATTCAAATTTATTTTTTTTTTTAAGAAAAATCAGAAAATTGGGAACAGTCAAAACAAGACAAGAACCAATCAATTCACGCCAAGATGCCGGCTTTTGACCTTTAAACTAACCGCTTCGCCTTGAATTTTTATTTTTTTATTTTCTAATACTTTTTATTATATGTTGGACATTTAACCCATGATCTTTTAGTTATCCTAGGTTGATGTTCTGTCCAATTTTTAATACATTAGTTTTTTCATCCATCAATTGCTTCAAGTCTGGTTTTCCTTCTTTTGAGCAACTTACTAACAAACTTTGGAGTTTTCCTTCGAGCAATGGCACTTTTTCTGGGCCACTCACGGGCTTTTTTTGCTGTACTTTTGGGCTGCCTTTGACTCCAGTGGCTTTTTTCTGGCCTATGCTTCATGGGCTATAGTTCTTGTTGGTGTTCCTTCAGCCATTTGGGTTTTTAATAGTTCAAGACGTTCGTCAATAAAACCCCGTTTGAGCCCCCATTTTTGGGCCAAAATATATTTTAGAATAGTATTTTATTGTAAAATGCGTGGTTAAAAATAAGGAAAAAAAATTGAATTTATTTGTAAAATTATTTCATGGGAGAATTTATGGTAAAAAATGAGTTTCGAAAAAATGAGTTTTTAAAAAATGGATGCCAAACGTAGACTAAATCAGATGGAATTTTATTGAATAATGCTCAAGCCACAAGCCAGATATGTTAGTGCACTTATTTCCTTTAAAGCTGATTTGAAATAGATTTTTCCAAGTAAAAAATGATAAAAATCGTCTTAAGATGAACTTCGATAATTTATAAAAAATTGAAAAAATCAGTACCTTGAATCTTGTTTATTATAGCATCAAGTTATATCCACTGCATTCAAACATTTAGGTTCCTTGGCTTCAATTCTTTTTATTGTTTTCCTTGTCTTCTTTCTTTTCATTTTAAAATCAAACCCATGCATATATTTAGCACTAAACTAGGTAATAAAAATTACTTTGTATAATTAATAAAAATGCAAAACAGATTATAAAGACGGGGCGGTGCTAAGAGTCAGTTTGACGAGACTTTTAAAAAGTCAAAAGCTTCTTCTAAAATTAAAAAACTGCTTTTGAACTTATTTGAATGATTTTTTGAAAGTATTTTGTTTTTATAGAAAAACTATTAGAGGAAGCTAGTCTGAAATAACTTTCTCGTAAAACTCATTTACAAGAAAAAAAAAAAAATATTAAACGATCCTCAATTTTGATATATAACATTACACGTCCTTACGAGGTTACACCCACAACGAATGTAGCTGGCAAAAGATGATTGCTCACGAATTTCCTGTCTAACCAATCGTTGATGTCTGCATATTCTTCATCCAAGGGCTAAGAAGTGCTTTCATGGACACGCACAGAGAGATGGTGGGACTGGGGAGGCATGGGGGTGGGGGTAGTGGCTACCCCTTCAAAGCTTATCTATTTATCATTCATATTTGGTGTTCATTTAACCAAATACCACCAAACTATAGTCGCCACACGAATGATCATATTCCAAAAAATCAAAAATTAATCTTATTCTCGATAAATCTAAGAATCTTTTCTTTCAAAATATGTTTTTATAAGTCATTTTCAACTATACATTTTTCAATAAAATAATATTACAAGTAAACCCAAAATGTTTCCTTATATTTTAATCAAGCATTCTCTTTTTCCCAAAATCACATTAAAATGGACCAGAAATAGGGCTTCATTCATTAATCTTATGGACTACCATGAATTTCGAAATACCTTGAATTCTCCCTTTTTTAATCTCTCTCTACATTTTTTATCAATTCGCTATAGTTTCTTCCCTCTGTGGAGCTCTACTTCTGAATATATAGTAAATTTAACACACCAATCTGGAGGAAATGACAATCTTTGTAACTAAGCAGACATCAAAGAGGAAACTAGGGGTCTGTTTCAGTGTTTCCACAGATTTTGAAAAGACAAAAGATGTTTTTGAAATTAAGAAATTGCTTTTAAGCCTGTTTGAATAATTTTTCAGAAGAATTTTTAGAGAACGCTAACATAATCTACAAGAAGCCGAAGGCAGAAGCTATCCCAAATAGGGCCTAAGTATCCATAGAAATCCACAAAAACGTGAATGAAAATGGATATAGTATCTGTGAGTCTTTGTGAAACTCGTAAATATAGTTTTAAGACATTCTGATTTCTGTCAATCGCAGTACTTGTGATGGTATAGATGGAGATATGGTCTCTCGGGATCCAATTGGATTTCATTAAGAGGAGCCTTACCCTCCTCCCAAGAATATCTTGCCTTAAGGATGAAGGGCAAATTCATATTTTGCTAATGCTTTAGTTTTCTATATGTATTGATCTCATTCTTGAGCCATGCAAATGAAACATGGTTCAATGAAAATATGTACAGAAGTTTATAGCTTAAGATCCATTATAGATGGTATTATACAGGCTATTATATAAGTAAGCAAGTCTATAAGTACATGTTCTACAGAAAACCTGCAAGTCAAGGAACTGCTAGCCGACCTTTTTGTCCCAAAGATTTCCATGATGATTCAAGCCGCATCAGATGTAATTTCTCGACAAATGGTTCTAGAACTTCGGCCTCTTCTTCTGGGGCAAAGGCCATGCAGATGCTGAGTTCTTGGACTGCTTCCTCGTATTCTCTGTATTTTATGAAAGTTGATTTTTGTAACATTGAATAGTTGAAGAATTAGAATAGCTCGACTAACAATGGTTAAAAACATAAATGACTGGAAAATAAAGATTCGTTGTTCATACCTACTATAGTATAACATCATTCCATAATCTCGTCTCAAAGACCAGTTGTGCGGTTGCAGAATCAACAATCTCTGGGAGGCCATGATTGCGAGTCTAGAAAGGATTATGACATTCAAGTGTCATGCACAATCTATACAGTATTTCTCCAAAATAGTTATAATTCCAAAGTAATGAAAATAGGTATAATAATTATAGATTTCGTTATTTACTTATTTCGGTTGGGGTTCGGGGGATTAAATTGTTATCAACATAGAGAACATTCAGCATGCACACCAGAAATGAACCCTCCACATGATTCAAATTTCTTAATTCCCTGATTCTACATGAAATCTTGCAATATAAGCATCTCAAACGAAACAGACAGGACAAATAGACACCATCGAAACAGAGCAAAAGGGGAAGAAGTAGTACTCGAGTCATAAAGAGAATACAAGATGGTTACCTCAGCTCTTGAGGCCGTAACAAAGGGACATTTGGACAATCATTCTTGTTCAATTTTTCATCCGCTTTATGAATAGACCTAAGGGGAGACGTCAGCATCAATCCGAAATTTTTTCTTGAAGCCTGTTTCCAGTAAAGCCTCTGAAATATACGTTAATCCCTTTATTTTCCATGGCCGGAAGCATAAGATTGTTGGGGGCAAAACTCAAATTTGTGAAAAATACCTTCGAGAGAGGGGGGGTGGGTAATGGTATACACCATAAAATTAAAATTAATGGCAGGATAGAGCTTACAATCAAATTGGCCAAAGCAATTCCGATAATATCTCGATTTGTTGCAATGTCAAGCCCTAAGAGTGAATTGCTGTTTATGTCTGAGGCCTTAGATCGGGGATCGTCCACACACTTCCCATTGACAACACCAAACAAGCTGTGTCCAGAAGTTACTTTAAATAGCTCCTGCATTGCGGCAAAAGAGGTACCCATATGAAAATAAGCCTGTACATATATGAAACTAGGCAAATTAAAACTATAAACGCATGTTTGGTACACGTGATAATATATGGAAAAAGATTTTAGCTTATTTTACTTATTGTAGTGTAGTACTATACAATCTTTCTTACCAGCAAACCATAAGATTTTACGTAATACAAGTCACTGGAAATGACCACAACTGGCATAAATCATGAGCTTGAAAAATCAACATACCTCAGGGTAACCAGTTGGAGGCCATATCAAAAAATCTTCCCCAACTCGAGATCCCACGATGGTCAGATTAAGTCTTCGACAAACCTCAATATAAATAACACTAAGCAAAATTGCTGTCAATATGATAAATCATAAAGTCAGCGTTCGTCTCATGCTAATAAACTTAACTAAAATATTATGTAAAATGTTAAGAGAATAGCTTGATGAAGATATACCGCTGGCACATCCAGAGCTTAATACAAAGTGCAGGTACGAACACTTTGAATCTGTTAATGTGAATGACCTTTTGAAACCTCTCGACTCAAAAAGAACTTTGTTCACTGCCTCCAAAACTTCTAGCAAATCGCATCCTATATCTCTTGAAACCAGCTCTGCTTCGATTTCCTTGGCAATGGCATCCAACTCGGACAGCCACTCACTTATATTCTTTCCAGCTAGAGGCATAGCCTCCTCATAATCCCACCCTTCAGCATCAGATGGTGATGACAAATCTCTTCTTTCATTATGGAGTGAACGCGCGTCCATCTCCCGATTTAAAGCCAAAAACGCATCATCTTCAGCAGCAACGAAAAGTAAAGCCTACAGAAAAAGACTTCAAAACACATAAACAAAAGAGAAGCCAACAAATTCGCATATTTTAAAATAAGAATGAAGAAACTCAATACACAGATCAGCCAGTGTACATATTTTGCAGCCACTCATTTTAAGAACTGTTCACTAAGCGGTAGCGGTAATTCAGGAAAAGAAAAGACTGATCGCCAAAATTGAAAGTGAAATGTTATCGGTACCACTGGCAGTATAACAATTGGTCACCAAATGTTAGCAGATATTCAGAAACAGAAGAATATTCAATCCATAATTGAAATCCAAGATATTTGTTTACACCTTTTATAAAGGTGATTGAAAAGGAAAGCAGATCATGAAAAAAAAAATAAAAAATCTTTGGATTGCACATTAACTACCTCAAACACGAAGAGAGAACCAAGAATAAATATTACCTTCGCAAGTGAGATATCTTTGTCCTTGGACTGGAAAGAAATTTCCTGAGTAAATCTTTCCCTGGAAGCTTTGAGAACCTGATAGATCCTCGTAATATAAATGACGGATTAAAAGAATTTCACATATTTCCAAACTTAGCAGTAGCTTTTCAAAATCAACTGTGTTACTAAGTGGCTAGATTAAGTAAATAAAGTAACAACCGAAATCGATAATCTGCATGGCTAAAACTCATCATAAAATCAACATAAGAACTAGATCAAACCAAAGTAATACAGTACTTCATAAGAAATAACTCCAACCTCCTTATAGATGTCAGCTCTGGACAAATTTCGTGATTGTGCCAGAGCAGAACACAGAGGTAAATTGCTTAATCTCCTCTTCTTGAGTGCAGCATTCCCAGTTTTTGTGGCAATCAAATTGTTCCTCTTTCCTTTCCCAAAACCACTCCAAATTCCACCACAACCACCAAATTCATACCTGATGATCGTAAAGAATAAGGGATATTGGGAATTGCCAAGTACTAGTAGTAGTAGGACAAATGCTTCTCCAATCCACTTACTATAACTTTACATAAACAAGTACAATAAAAAATAGTACATCAAACTTGATATTCATAATAAATCAGTTGCATATAATTTTAAAACAAATCTAAAAAAAACCCATTCAATTTTTGAATTAAAGAAGACCAAATACCTGCCACAAGACCTCAAAGAAGCCATAGCTTTAGGCATAGCTGTTGAAGATGCATTCACCCAACCAGAAACCGTCATCCTCTGCGGATAATTCAGCCCATGAAGTGAAAGACACAACATTTTCGTGAATGAGAAAGAAAATAAATCTTCCAAGCTCTCAAGAACAGAACAAAAGGGATGTTTTAAGAGTGAGTATTCTTGAAAATTGAGTTTAGAAGTAAAAAAAAAAATTCAAGAAAATAACAAAACGGTAGCTGAAATTAGGTTCAAGAGGCAACAGATTGTGCTGCTACACCCCTCAAAAAGCAGTGAATTCAGCAAGAAAAGCAGGAAAAAAAAAAAAGAAAAAAAAATTTTATGATCCAGAAAATTGAAAAATCAAGCCTTCCCTCGTTCAGAGAAAGGCTTGGGAATTAAATTAGAGAGAGGTCTAATAAAGGGGTTAATAAAAGCCATTAATGGCATTAAATTGGAACTTCCAAAAGACAAGGAGGACAAAGACAATATTGCTGATGATAAATAGAAGTATCTGCAACTAAATTTGGTATAAGAATTATAGTGGAAGCTGACACAGCTAATACTACTAAAATTCCCAAAATCCATAGTATTGGCAGCTGCAAATTGCATCATCTGAAAATATAATCAGTCAAAACCCACTCTTCTATTTAATCTCTCTCTCTCTCAGCCTATACACACACACATACAGTTCCCCTGTATGTATATTTGTCTGATACAGTGGAGGAGGACTCTCCCTCTGTATACATGAATTTGGCTAATACAGTGGTTGGGGGCTGTACTATATATGAAGAAGCCGATAAGGGAAACATTTAGGCGGGTTTAGTAGGGGTTCAGCGATTTGTTGGCTCAATTCAACCCCCCACAAATGAGTCGAGCTGACTCGATTCGTGCACAACATGGATCGGGCCACTCGTGGAATAGCAAAAAAATTTGTGCGCATCGTCCATCAAGTCATACGAATTGGCTCGCGAGCCAAGCAAAAATTACTTCCTAAGCGATCTCGTCGGTTCATGTTATTGGCTCGCGAGTCACGGTTGGCTCGTGCCCTACACTTTGTTGCAATTTTTGCAGCCGTTGAATTGCGTCAACAATTGTATTTTATTGGCTAGTTGGTGGATCAATCCAAACTCAGTGGATGGGTCGAGTGGCTTGAATCGGCCTATAACACTCTAGATACATTTTAAAGAGGAAACTAGTTAATATAGTGGATTTGGTAATAAAATCTAATTATTTCCTCCGAATTCGCACTCATTTGAGGAATTAATTTTATTCAAATTTCTGATTGCGAAAGATGTAAATAATAATAGTGAATTACTATAATATGGGCAACATTTATTAAAGTCATTATTTGATAACAAAAATCAGATTTTTAGTAGATTTTATTGAAATTCGTGGTCTGTGAGTATTATGAAATGCGTGATTAAAATTTAAATGAATTTTAATTCACATTTTTAGTGGAATTAAAAACAAGGGCTAAATGATTAAGAGACTACAGGATAATGATTAAATCCAAAATTATATGAGGATTTATTTATTGCGATAACAGAGACACTATTATTAAAGAAATAGTATTTGGTAAGAAATGAAATCAGTGTGAGACAGGGATAAGGTTGTTGGATTAATAAGACAGAGATAACCTGGGGACATACACTAGCTCTTTCACACGAGGAAAGAGGAACGAAGATGGGGTTGAAATAAAGGTGTTTAATCAAACAGAACTCGATTTTGAGGTTGTCTGATTTACATATTTGTCTAGTCTCAATTTTAATTACACATTCATAAATACTAATTATTATTATTATTATTATTATTATTATTATTATTCACACATTCAATGGCATTCACTATTATTCTTCTTTATAGACTGTTTTAAATTTGTCAAGTGATGAAAATTGAATTTTTTATTAATTTCTTAGTTAGAGTGTGTTTGATAGATATTATTTGGAAGAATGTATTTTGAAATAGTAAATTGATGGAGAATGTGTGGTTGAAAAAGAAAGAAAAGTTATTGATGTAATAGAAAATATTATTTTATTGAAGAATGTGTGGTTGAAAATGAGTAGAAGAATGAGAATGAGAATTTTAATGTGTACCAAACATGGACTAAGCTACTTGGTCTTTGAATTAA
>CAIGRL010122981.1:0-18245 GCA_903798325.1 Fraxinus xanthoxyloides | reverse complement strand
TTTTTTTTTTTTTTTTTAATTGAACTTTGGAGACTCTTAGGAAAATCCAACCAAACTTTAGATCAACTTTGGACTAAATTATAAGAAAACTTTGGAATTGCACATGGTTATTGGCTTTTCTTACGTATTTCCAACTAAGTATTTACTTAATTGTTAAGTTTATTAATTATTATCCTAATTGTGTCTTCAACTCTTAGTTCGTCTAAAACAATGTTCCTTATTTTAAGTAATACAAATGAATGCACGTGCGTTGTCGTTGCACGTGTAGTGGTTGATGTTGTGCAAGTAATAATGTCTAATTTTAGTTTTGTAAGATTTTATCTTCAAACATCTTCTCTACCCAAATAAGCGATAGAGCCTGTCTATACTATAAGTTCTCTTCAAAGACAAAACGAAGGCTTTAAACTTTAAAGATATCATCAAAAAGGTAGAAATATATTTCCATTAAATTTGATAGAGGATCTAGAAAGTACAAAAAATTGGCAAAGCATACAACTATTTTCATTTCTTCGACTTTAATCAAATTCCCCGACAATGTCACGTGCGTCACATCAAGCTGAAAAGTTACCAACATCCCATCTATCTATCTTGCTAGGATTTACAAATTTCTGTCGAACAATCTAAATTTGTTTAAAGTGATAAGAATTATAAGAAATTGCATATAAATTTATATATAAGGTAGCACAAGGTGAACCTTGTCGTTAAAGTTTCACCTTCCAATTTGAGCATATATGTCATCTCCATTTTCATCTTTCTACAACAATTTGATGATTAAAGATTAGTTGAAGGCTTTTCACCCACCTCAACAAAACAATATTTTGTGAGGTAGACGTGAACTACATGTATTAATAAACCATCTCTTTTTTTTTTAGTTGAAAATTTAGACCATAAGCTATAACACATCATAAGCAACTGAAGCAGAAAATAATGAATTACATGATATCTATTTGAAAAATACCTCAGAATCCAACACATTAAAATCAATCAACAAGTAGATTGTGATAGAAATTCTTGAATTGTGTTGTTGAAAAGGTGTGAGACACATGAAATACGTGATTAATATTGATTATTTGACTTACACTTAAATTAAAATCATATTTTCTTATTGTTCAATCCAAAATTAGTTTCTTGGTTTAATTAAAAGAAGGTACCACCCACTGGTATAGTCTGACTTTGGAGAATACCATAAAAGATTTGGAGGTTTGAAACATCAAGTTCTTACAATTAAAAGACTAAAAGCTCGTGATTTAGATCCAGTTCTAGAATTGATCATCAAATTTAAGTAAAAATTCTAATCCCTATTTCTTGATATAAGTTACACATGAACATCTAGATGATCTTATTTATTGAATTAGTTATTTTAAAAAAAATTTGGATAATTCGACTTCCACGTTCCAACAGCTGAACTTTTGGTAATTCCAAGAGAGGGCTTCTTGGAGCTCATTTTCTTCTATCAACCATTTTTGGTTCTTGTCCACCATTTGGAAGCTGCGGATTACATCCGTGGTGACCAACAGAAACCACGAACCTCCGACGCTCTCTTGCTCTTTCTCAATCGTTGATACCATTTTCTAGTTATGAGGTTGTCAGCACCATAAAGTACAAACATTGGTAGTTTCAAAAAAAAAAAAAAAAAATACCTAGCAATTATGGCCGAAGAATCCAGGTTCTTGCAATTCCACCTTTATGTTCGCTTATTTGGTAGAGAAATCTAGTCCAGTTTGCAATTGGAAAACCATTTTCGATAGAGAGAGGAAAAGAAGAATGTGGATTTCGTGTAAACCCTAATCCTTAATCCCTCTCTATCCCCTGACCCAATCTCTCTCTTTCCCACTATTTGTATATGTATGTACATGTAATGGAACATTGGCGCTACTGCTACCCGAAGATACATGATGGGGCTGGTGGTGAGAGCTTCACTTGAAGAAAGGGAAAGAGAGTGAAAGGAAATGGGAAAAAAAATTGGTAAAAGGTGAACGACATTTAGTTTGACGTGTGAGAGAAGATAAGGTGGGAGTGGTTTTCCATGCTATGAATGACTGTAAAAGCTGAAAGGCATTTAATTTGGTGTGTGAGAAAAGTAGGAAAGAAGGAGAAAGACTAAACAGCTCGGCTCACACAGCTCGCTCGAAAATGGCTAGGCTTACATGGCCATTCGGCTTATGAAGAATAATCATAACCCACTCTTTTATATTTAGTTAGATTAGATAGATATATTCTAATATAAAGAATATCTTGAAGAAATTTTAAAAATAATGAGTTTGAACTTTTTTATAAAAATTCAACAATGCTATTCTATATATTTTTTCTTCTTTGTATTACTTTTTCCCTAAAAAAATATGGATCAATATTTTTCCTCTTTTATTTTTTTATTTATTTTTTATGTTTTTAAACTCTCACTCTTTCAAAAAACATCGATTGACATTTAATGATCCAAGGCAACTTTTCAGTGTCTGGAAGATCGAATCTTAAATTTTCAACATCTCAATTAGTTGGTTATTTTTATGAATTGACATACTCTCATCATTATGTTATATGAAATGATTAAATTTAATTTTCAAGATTCTCTATGAGGTTTGTGATTTAGTGACATTTCTTGTGTACTTCATTATGTCCACACCTGATTTTATTGGAAGTAATGTTATTTATTTCCACATGCACGAGTCTAGGTGACAAATGTATGTAATCAAATGATAGATCCACTTAAATACATCGTCACATGATTCATTTAATTGGATATGTCAAATGTAACCACCTAGACTGGTGACATTATTCTTTTATTGTACTGGAGTTTTATGTTGATTGTATCTGGTTTCTACTTAAATGGCATCTATGTCTGAGGCCAAATAGATGCCGTTAGTGCCACTGTTTGGACGAGGCTTCGAAATTTCATTTAGCCAATTGATCAAGGGTCTACGTTCCCTCAATAAGGAGAGCCTCGGGGATTGTGGAGCATTTTTTTGTTCGAATGCTTTGGAGGTCAAAGTGCAAATATTTGTTTTAGTAACAAGTGAACATGGAATGCGGCCATTTATGGCTGATGTGGAGCTCATTACATCCGTAACGTTAGTCAATCAAATCCGAGTTTCATATTCATGTAAAATCCTAGTGCAAGTGCTGAAATTTTGTGGCAGTGGCTGCTTTGTGGATAATTTTTGTCTAAGTTACCATTAATGTAAGTAGTCTATTTTTTCTAAAATCGTAACGGGCTGGGATGGCCTCCCTGTTATATTATTATAAAGTTGTTTCTTTGTAATCAACATCGTTAAGTTGTTGTTTCTTAATGTGACTTCGTGGATATAGTTCAGATTTAAACTCCCAACTCGATATCAAATGAAATGAAAATTTTCTTTCTTTTTATTCACTAAATTTATTAATAATAATAGTTGAGAACATGAGTATTGCATGTAATTTATAATGATTTTGTGATTTATTTAAATATTTTGTTTGGCCCATAAATTTCTGATGAAGTGAAGTAATATGTTTTTAGTTGATTTCAAATGGATCCACCTCCTTGAGATCTAAAGTTTAGGAATGAAGATAATCAATAAATAAAGATCGGAGTGCTTGATGCTAAAATAATCTAAGTCGTGCACATTAAATAGAACCATCTACATCTTAGCACGACTATAATATTTTTTCATGTAGAAAGTTGCTTGCTATTTGCCTATTTCGCACCAAGCTGAAGGTAATGACGACCATAACTATGACTAGATTGATAACGTGCAAGATCACTCAATATTTGAGGAATTGTCAACCAAAGAGTCACGCATATTCCATTAGCATGAATCCACCCCATCAACGAAGCACCATCATGTGTGGCTCTTGATGATTTATCTCTTAACTGATTGGAAACATTTACACTTCACATATTATTTCTTCATATACAATTTATGTTCACACATGTATTTTTTTTCTTGATGTATACTAATTTGATCATTGGTGTGATAACCTTGTCTTTTTTCACACCCCCGTTTGGTATGCATTAAATTTTTTATTATCATTCTTTTACTTATTTTCAGCCACACATTATTCAATAAAATAATATTTTCCATCACATCAATAATTTTTCTTCCTTTTTCAACCACACATTTTTCATCAATCTACTATTTTCCAGAATACATTCTTCCAAAATAATATGACTCAAACACACTCCAAGTATTGAATCATCATAATCACGACTCCCAAAAAAGTCTGTATAGCCGTGGGCATCACACCATCCATAAAACATCAGAATATAAAAAACATAACACTGAATAAGATTTATTGAATTAGCACATATATTTATTAACACTTAAAATTATAAAAAAAAAAAATTAGTCCAAACATGTTAGGTAGGGATTAAAATCAGATTTTTAGTAGATTTTGATAAGAGTTTATGAAATGTGTAGTTAAAATTAATTGTTGACTTTGATTTAGATTAAAATTTGAGTTTTCATTTCTACCAACCATGAACTTAATTACAGGATTTACAAATATTTTTTCACATTTTTTTATCTTTCAATTCTACACTTCCCAAACATACCTTTTACTTTTAGACATGCGGATTGGAATAGCATTGTAATTTTAAAATTAAAAAATTAAAAAGAAACAGAAGAAAAGCAAAAGCCACCAACTAAAAACCAAAAGCCACCCTCCAAAATTGTTTGGTACGAGTACAATATCATCGTATCAACAGCTCGTAGTACATCAAACACTTTCTCAACTATGTACAAAACCGTTTACATGACACTTCCATTTTCACCTTGACCCGTTTTCCGAATATGTATAAAACCCCATCTTCTCGGGGAATCCGACGAAAATCTCGATAGATTTTGTATTTCTGATTCTTGGTGTTTTTTGTTCTAGCTGGCGGATTTTACATCGTCTAATTTTTTGGAGTACAGCTTTACTTGATGGTTCTATTACGTTATTAAATAGATTTTCCTTTGTATATATGCACTGTGGGTTGATATTTGTGAATTGTGAAAGGAGATGGTACACACACCGTTTACATGGCGCTATGGAGGTCACCAGGTTTCAATTTGTGGCTCTTTCAATGGGTATTTTCTGTTTCCTGTTAACTATTTTCTTGCTATGAGGACTAGATAGTGGGTTTGCTTTGCCCGGCCACGGCTCACGGGCCGAGTTCTTATTGAGCTCAGCGCTGTTAATTTTATGAAAAGTTACTTATTTCTTTAACAAAGCTTACTTTCTGAAAAGTAACTTTTTAATGTATTCATCCAAGTTTCAAAGATCCTGTGGCCCAATTAACTAGATACAGAAAATTTAATAGAGTTCTGTTAAGCCCGGTGGCCTGGCCTGGCCGTGCCAGACATATATGTCTAGTTTTTGCAGTTCAATCCCATTACATTATATGGTACCTTAAACGAATGGATTTTTTTTTTAAATAATGTGACAATAGTGTGTTTCTTACATTATTGGATACATGATGGTGTTATGAATTATGATATTGGTGCAGTTGGACTGAGAAGATACCAATGATTTTAGTGGAGGGTCCGGCTTCTGTTTTCCAGAGAATTATTGATCTTCCGCTTGGTTATCATCAGGTATATAATTATGGTATAGCATTATGAGAACGCGTCTCCTTGGGCGGCTATATATTACATTCAGTAACTGAGATGTGAAGTAAAAAAGCCTAGCCTAGGCTACTAGCTCGACAGGCTATGTTAGGCAATATGAGATTTCTATGAGTGAATGTGTCTAGAAAGCATTTTTGAAGCCTTCAAACAAAAGTTGCAATTTTGGTACTTGAAATTAAGGTTTTCTTTGTTAATTATATTGTTTTGCACAAAGTGGTAAATTGGCCTTATAATAACTCAAGCTTTAGATAGCCATTTTTATTGTTGATTCTGATCATGTACCACATTTTCAATTCTTAGTTTTGAAAAATGTGTCTCTCTCTGATTGAATATAGAAGAAATCACCCCTTTATTCTTTGCAATATGTTAATTTGTGGCAATTTCCTGTAATGCAGTACAAATTTTTTGTTGATGGTATGTGGCAAGTGGATGAGCAGCAGATTTGTGCTCAGGATGAGTATGGAACTATCAACAATATAATTTTAGTTAAGGGAGCAGATAACGTGTCTCCAAATTTACCTGCTGAAGCTTTTCAGGCTAGTATAAACTTGGATAATGCTAAAATCATGGAGTATGTGGTCAGTGCTTAACTTACACTGTATGTCATGCTAATTTAATTTTCATAATTACACCCCCTGTCATGCATGTTAGTTCATCCCGTTATATAGATTCATGCAATTAAATTTACAATCTATTCTGGTTGTGCCAACTAGGGTTCATCTTTAGGCACCCCAGTTAATGAGCCAGTTCTGCAATTATCAGATGGTGAGATGGATGTTTCTCGTAATCTTCTATCAATGCATTTGTCATCTTCTAGAGCATATGATTTGATTCCATATTCAGGCAAGGTCTGAATGCACTTTTTTTTTTTTAATTATTTATTTTTCCTCTTAAACATTTGCATTGATTGTGATCCCAATATACTTCGTATGGCTATTAAGTTTGTGATAGTTTTTCAAAGAGTAGGTCATTGTATTTGATGTTGAAGTGGCTGTGGAACAAGCCTTCCGTGATATGTTCGACCAGGTAAAAATTTCTTAGGTGTTGTTTTTGGTTTATTTTATTTAAATTTTTCCCCAGATGGCTTTACCAGTTTAGCGCCATGTTATAGAATTATAAATATTTTACTATCTTGATTGGTCATATAGTTACTGGAAATGTCATATAAACAGAATTAAATGTTTTCTTATCTGTCCGAAAGTTTAAATGAAAGAAACACACATCTCCCACCAAGTTTTGCAAAGATATGGAAAAGTGTGTAATTTGGGGCTAAATATATGTGTCTCACATCTTCTGTAGGACACTAATATGAACGTCAATTATGGTCATTTGAAAGACCAAAAGCTACAGTGCTTTTTCTTTTCATCTGACCATTCATGCATGGGTTAGGAAATGGTAGACAAATAGCTGTGTATGATTTCTAGTAACTCAATATTTCTCGTGGAACCTTTTGTCGTATGCCATGGCATAATCAGGATAAAGAAGACCGAACATATATTAAGGTGTACTCAAAGCTCTCGAAGATTCAATTTGGCTTTATGCTTGGGATATCTACTATGGAAGCCATGTACTTTCTTAGGAGATTGATGGAAAAGTATAAATAGAAGAAAGAAGATATGCATTTGGTAGTTATTTGTTTAGAAAAATCGTGACAGGTTGCTCAGGAAAGTGATGGGATTGGTGCTGAAAAGAAAAAATAATTTCTATTTAGGCGTATAAATATATTAGAACATGTATGCTGGAGCAATTATGAGCTTAATGTGTAGTAGTAGCAGTTGTAGGGAATTTGTTATTACTATAGGCTTGCATTATCTCTCTGTCGTGATCTATCTTTCAGCTTTAGCCATGAGTGAGCTTACAAGATATATCCAAGATTAGATTTCCTGGTATATTATTTGCAGATAATATAGTTTTAGCACTAGAGTAGGAGGGGGTTAAATCGTATGTTAGAATTTTATAATCGCTCCTTCAATAATTAACCATTTGGCTCAAATAAATAAAAACATGGATTTAATAATTATTTCCATTTTGGTCCCCAACTATTAAGAATACTCGTATAGGTCCAATTAACTATTGCAAAACAAATTTACTTGCATAATGACTAGACTAGACATTGCATTTCTATCAATTAGCAAATAAATTGTATGTGACAGAACTTGAAAAATTTTGGGGTTCTAAAAGTATAATGTTCTTTACATAAAGAAAGAACAAGGATATAATGGAGCTACTATAAAGGATTTTGTTGTCCTAAAGATAGATCATTTTACGTATTTAGGTTCGATTGCTAACAAGGAATGATGACTTGGAGATGAGGTAATGTATAAATCTAGAGTGGCTGGATGAAATGGAGAAGTGCTACATAATGATCCTACAAGGTTAAAATGTTATGCGTAGAACAATTCTTAGATTGACTATGCTATGTGGTATTTAGGGTTGGGTTGTCAAATGACAAAATGACATTAAGATGAATGTAGCACAAATGAACATTTAGGATTTGTGACTATACAAGACCGGACAAGATAAGATATTCATATTTGAACAAATGGAGTTGACTCAGGTTGAGGATAAACTTGGGAAATAGCAACTTAGGTGGCTGAGACATGTATATAAAGAAACTACTATTCTCAAAAGTGATGCAATTTTAGTGGAAAAGGTTAGAAAGGTTTAAAAGGTAGAGGTAGATTAAAATTAACCTTGCATGTTATTCACAAAGGATCTAGCCGTGGATGAACATTAATATCAGTGGGTTTAGGATAAATTTAGGTAAAAGACAACTTGGTTGGGGAATGTGTTGCAAGAAGCTACTATTCATAGAAGTGATGCAATCTCAGTGGAAAAAAGCTTAGAAGAGAGGTACATCAAAATTAAATTTTTGTTGTGCATTCTTATCAATGAAACTTGTTTTTTTCTTCGTCCTTCTACTTGCTAATCATTACAGTAAGATCAATATGCACTAATTATTTTGGTTTATTATTTGATTATAGGATTATTGGAATTAAATTATAATTTGTCTATCAATTTTATGTGATTATTTCTATGAGTTATATAAATTTTATATACGCCTCAAATCAGAATCTTCCGTGATTCTCATCCACCTGCATTAGCATTTCAGACCCACCCAGTGGAATCTTGAATCTAGTTTCCATTGGCTCCTCTACTTTTCCTACGAAACCTAATTGTTAAGGCAAGTCACATATTGTACATTTTCATATCATTTGAGGTAATGCTTTTCAATACCGCGACATGTGATTCTTGAGAAAGTTGTCAATTTGATTAAATTTGTCAACTATCAGACACTTATTAGGTGTAGTTCAAGGTCGCTGTTTAACTCATGAAATTCAGTGACAGTTTCCAGTCTTGTCTCATGAAAATTGGTAGTGTAGTTGATACCCAGGTTCCTATATCTTTTAGTGTGTTAAACTGTAAAGTCACATGGAAGATGCTACTCTAGCAAACAATCACATACATCAGGAATTGTCACCTAATATAGCATTGTTGTCATTAGAAAGAATTGGGAAAAATTACATACCATGTTATATAATAACTTTGCGTACTTACTATGTTCTTCCTATTGTTTGTATAAGAAATCATCTAAATGACAAGTTTATGCATAAATTAATTTGTATATGTTGGCCTTAAGTCTCACTAATATTTTTTCTAACATCTGTTACCCTTTTACTCGTTCACAAGTTTCTAGACTAAATTGCTTATCATTATTATCATTAGGGGCTTGCAGTCGTGCCTCTATGGGATGAGCATCATGGACGGATTGCAGGAATGCTAACTGCATCAGATTTCATGTTGATTTTACTCGAGGTAATTCATGTTTCAAGAACTGCTATGAATGAATTGCCATCGGACTTTAACTTGGCGAAGCCAGATAGTAAAATGATTCACAGTTGTATTGAAGCCAAGAAACAGTGTTTGTGATGTAAATATTCACGAGTGTGTCCATTTCATCATTCTTTTTTCGTATGAAAGAAGTTTGACTCAAAATGTTAACTCTCGTCTCCTGTACATTCACAAACTTATGCTCACATGGAGTTTTGTTTCACTAGAACTGCTCAAGATTTTTATGTTGAACTATTGGTGGATGCCACAGACTCCCATTCTCTTTGGAGAACTCACATACAGATACTTATTTCGATACTAGGAATTTAAGTCGAGCATTTCCGACCCACCAAGCAAAACAGGTTACTGGCTAGTAAATCAGCCCAATAAAAAGGGGAAAAAAGAAAAATAACATTCAATCAGCTTTACAACTTAGTGTGCTATTAATATTGGTAATTCAGTTAGTTTTAAGTTTAACATATCAATGATGCCAAGTGGCAGTTGGTTTCTAGCCATTTCCATGCTGGAGATGACACCCCCTTTTCCTGCAGCTTCACAGAAATCGTGCCATGTTTACCAATGAAGATCTTGATATACACACGATTTCTGCCTGGAAACACCGAAAATTTCATCACCCTAGAGATATGATCGGGGCTTTGGTTCCTCTTCAGCAAAGGTCATTAATCCAAGTAAGTGCTCTTATTGATGTGAATTTATAGGACTGCTTGGCTCCTTGGTGTTTGTCTGCGAAGATGAAATTGCTATCTCTATTCATCTATTCATAATTCCCCCACGAGGGAAAAGCAACAGATACAAACACCATGTAAAAAAAGGACTCATATATATGATGCTTGTGTGTGTCGTACCTGTCAACACGTTGGTAAATGTTAACCTTGGGAATCTCATTGTTGAAAAGTTTTCCCCTATTACTCTTGCAACTTACAGGCAGGTCCTGATGAATCTTTGGGAGGCTTGGCTTCAAGAATTCTACATAATAAGATTTCTGCAGTTCCCATCGTACATTCAGCAAAAGATGGATCTTGTCCTCAGTTGTTACACGTAGCTTGCCTCTCTGAAATACTAAAACGTTGTGAACTTATTCAACTATTAGTTTCTCCTAGAACTTTACATGTTATTACCTGCTTACACTTCTTCTTTTTTTCTTTTTTTGCCGTATACATCTCAGACGTATGCAGGCATTTTAAACACCATATTGGATATCTGCCGCTTCTACAGCAACCAATTGGTTACCTTCCATTAGGTACCTGGGCTAGAGAAGTTGGAAGAGCGAGTGATCGTCCGTTGTTGACATTACGAACCAATGATTCTCTTGATTCTGCTCTTAATTTATTGCTTGAAGGTGTGTAATGACTTCCTTCATGTGTATGCAATTGTTGTGTGCATGAAATGATCTGAAAATCCAGATGACTGAAACCATGCTTAAACTGAATTTCCACTATCACCTTTTCACACGATTCTTCTCTCTTTCGATATGTTGGTACTGGATGCCATATTTCTAGTCAAATATGGAGTTTCTCTAGCTTTTGGAAGACAGTATTTAAACACAAACATCGGTTGTTTTAAGTACCTTCCTGAAATTTCTGAGAATTCTGCTGATTAAGCAAAACATCTAGAATCGAAGGGTACAGACTATTCTCATTATTAGCTTGATATGATGCCTTGGTGCGGAAATATTTATTTTATGCTGTAATGCTTTGAATTGGTCAACCCTGGACATCAGTTGGAGCACTTTGAGTGCTAAATGACCCTGCAGAACATGTGCTGAGATGCCAAGCAAAGTCACTTCTGAAGTTTGAGATAGGATTGGCAGCAGAGTAAATATAACTTTTGTGACGTGTCCTTGAAAAATATTCTGTGTTGAGATGATATATTTGTTATGGATCTCCAGAACTCCTGCCTATTATTGTGTTCCTTTCTTCCTTGCCATGATAATTAGCCAGCATATTGTCAGGCACAAGTTCCAAGTCCTTTAATTTCTCACCCCTTGCAATATCTAAGCTAGCCTCTTAGTGAAGTGGAAGAACTCTACCTAGGGATCAAAGTTTAAGTGTATCCGGAATTTGGGATCACTAAATTGTTGACTTACAAGAACCCAAGAGCTATAAAAAGTTGGGAGCTATAGAACTGCGTAAGGTAGATAGAACTGAACGAGAGACTGGATAAATTATGCTTATATTGCTCAGTTATGCTCTGTATAACTTCTTGATTAGAAATGAGGTCTTGACCCTGTTTATACTCAACTCTACCTCAAACACAGTAATGATTGATTGTCTTATTTCATTATTTTGTTTTGCAGCTCAAATAAGTTCGGTTCCTATACTTGATGACAGGGGTAACATTGTAAGTGTGTACTCTAGGAGGTAATGGATGTCTGTTTATTGGATCTTCAAACATTTTATCACTCATATTTGCTAGTTTAATATCCTGCCATATTGTTTCTTTTAAGTTTGTAGTCATCTTTATGCAGTGATATCATCTCATTGGCAAAAGACAACATGTATATCCGCATCCAACTTGATGAGATAATGATGTCTCAGGTGAGTCCTACTCAACTGTTGTTAATCTACCATTAAGTGTTCGCTTTCCCATATATATTTTCGGAGCACTGTGAGATTGAATAATGGCAATGGACGTATTGAATATATCTGTGGGTATTAGGAGAAATACTTGCAAGAATCAGCATAAGAAATTACGGTGTATTTTTCAGAGCACGATTAACTAAAGCTTTAGAAGTTCTATCAAGTAAATCCTTAAATAAATAATTTCTGTATTGGTCAAAGTTGGAAATAAATTGGTACGAATTACTAATATTTACTTAACCGTAGCTTTTCTCACTCAAAAGCTTAAGTAAACATGCTCCTAGTATTCTGCTGCAAAAGAAGTTGCCTGGCCAATAACAAAGAATTTGTGCGTTCATTGCATTTCATAGGCGTGAAACTTTTTCCTCCTGGTAAAATGCCGAATAATTTGACGATTTCATGTACAATACCAATATTTCTTCTGGCTTCTTTCCTCTAGCGACTTCTAACATTTAAAGGACAGGTTGGACAGTGAGGTAGCGAAAATTCTATTAGTTTTGTATTACATAATACTGTTGAGGTAAAACTTCTATTAAATCAATTGCATGCACGAGAATTATGTCATCTCTCTCTCTCTCTCTCTCTCTCTCTCTCTCGCTAACAGAAGAATATTGCAACCCAACACCATCACCACCAAGAGAATTTTGATGTACGTTTGCAGTCAGCAATGTTTTCGTTTTGTAGTTGCTAAGAGAGGAATTATATGCAGGCACTGGAAGCTACTGGTGAAGCATTAGGCCGCCATCGATACCAGACATGCACTCGGTTCGATTCCTTGTATAGGGTGATGGAACTTCTGTCAGAACCAGGTAAATAGTTTTTAAAGTTTTTCTTCTACATTTTGAAAATGAAATGCACATTAGACTTTCTCTAATGTCTCTTTCAGATGTGCGGCGTGTAATTGTTATTGAGGCCTGCAGTCGACATATTGAAGGAATAATAACACTGAGAGACGTATTTGCTTTTATTTTGAGATGAAACCCTTTTATCCCCTTAAGCCGGAATTGAGATGAGTTTCTTCATAACAATTATTCGAAGTGAACTAATTTTGAAATACATTTTTGGATAAATTTGTGTAAATACTATCAGACCATGACATAGACTGATTAATTTCCTGGTGGTTTTGATTTTCTATATTTGTACTTCAGTTTTGGCAAGTCTTTCGTTACTATAAGAATTACTTAGGCAAAATTATTCACCAGCTTTCTCTTTTTTTAGCCATTGAACCTCCTAATCAAATTCGTTGAAACACTTGTAATAATAATATAATCAGCATTACAAAGGTCCTATTGTGTTCTTATAAATCATGATTCTTCTCCTCCCAGTAATGTCTATGCCCTAAACTCAAGTAGCTTAGTCTTGATTCTTGCCCTCCTCCAATAATGCCTACTCGTTAAAGAATAAGAAACTTAGCCCATGTTTTGGAAAAATGCATCTTTTTTAAATTTATTTTCAATTATATATTTTCTCATAAAATAATGTTACACGTGAACTCAAAATTTTTGTTTACTTTTCAATTATATATTCCCAAAAAATAACTATTTTAAAATATACTTTTTCTCAAGATTTCATTTTAATGAAACCCAAAAAGGGCAGTCAACAAATTGAATATGTGCTGATGTCAATCTCTAAAATGCTTCAGATTGGCGGTGTTCCAATTTATTCATAACAATATATATGTCATCAGTGTGAGGATGCAAAGAATCTCCGGAAAGAAACTCATGGTTCACCCCCATTCAATTGAATACAACTACCCCCTGCATTTTTCTTGATCCCCAATCTGCAATCCCTCGTTTTTCTTACCTTCAACAAATTGTACCATCGCTGCGAATTTGCACACACACTAACCATGAGTGAACGCGCCCAGCCATCTTCAGGTTTTACCTCGATCACATGCTTGGCTACACTGTTTAGGGATTAAAATGTCACATCGAATAAAAATGAAAATATATACCAACTTATAAGATATTGAGAACTTCAAATTTTAATATAATATTAGCGCTCATTAAGTTTTAACGAGCAATTCGATCCAATTAAGACTAAAAAAAGGAGCAAAACTATTTCAAAATTAGTTTGTGCTCAAACGAGTCACCATCTTACGGGCAATATTAAGCGATAAAAATTTCACATCGAATAAATATAAAAACTTAAACCAATTTAAGGGATTGTGTTGCTCATCTTAATAAAGTTTTAAGATAGAACTTCAAATCTTAATATACACCTATCAACATTCCCCTATGATTTACAACTTCAAAGCAAACTTCCCAAAACAAACACATCGCTTACCATTGGCATTGCCTCGATCATCTCCATGGCTTCTTTGATCAAACCTGCACGTCCAAGCAAATCTGCCATGCGCCCATAATGCTTCAGCTCTCGTTGGACACCAAAAACACTCCATGTCTCTAAACTTCCTCTTCACCCTGTCAATAAGCCCTGAGTGGCTGCAACCAACACACACTGCTAAATGGTCACTCCATCAGGTTTTACACCAACTTCCGCCATTCTTGAGTACTCAAAGTAATAAATTTTCTCGGACATGCTGACGCATGGCCAATCCAATAAGCATTGCATTCAATAAAGGCACATTCTTTTTGGGCACGACTTGAAAACCTCCATAGCAACCTCAATGGCCAATGCAGCCACATTTTGCATACATAACCAACAAGCTAGTTCCCAAGTAATAAGTATGAATCTGTTCTTACCCTTTCTTCCCTATAATACATGTACCATCTTTCCCTTTTCAATTTCCCTAGCTGTGCACAAGCCAGGAGCATTGAAACCAAAGCAACAATATCGAACTTCGCCTAGAATGCAACCATATGATCAAATAGCTCAACAACTTCCTTGCAGGTTCATTTTCACGTACCCCGCCAAAAAGGCACTCCATGAAACAGCATCTCTTTCAGGCCTTTCATTTCTCAACCTCGCCAGCCTTAACAAACTCATCAATCATTTCATTATAATTAACCTCATCTCTATACAAATTTCATCAAACATTTTGTATGCAAGCTCAACTTCCCCATTTTCACATTACATAAGTGCAAGTGAATTGCATACAAAAACACTGTCCAAAACCCAAATTTAACTGATTCAGAATGAAGGGTCTTGTTAAGTGAGCCCATTCTGTAACAACCACAAGCTTTTACAACAAAAGGGCAAGTATGAAAATCGAGTGTGATTGATTCTTGTTGCACTTTGGAGGCCTCTTGAAATGGATTGTATGATTTGTTGACACGAGTGACCGATTTACCCTATTTCCGAATTAGAAGTGGAAAAACAGAAAAACCGTGAACGGCAGGATTCGAACCTGCGCGGGCAGAGCCCACATGATTTCTAGTCATGCCCGATAACCACTCCGGCACGTCCACTTGATTTGTTAAGAGCCTGCAACATATAATTAAAATAGTAATCATGTTTTGAGGGTTAATTTATATAACTTTGAAATATAATATTCGTTAAATTTTTGTTTATTAATTAAAAACTTACCTAGAGCTTGACATGGGTTAGTTCTAGTTCGGGTTCGGTTCTGTACCATAATAAATTTTTTTAACATTTACAGCAATACTACATAGATATAACTAATGACATGTTCATTCGTAACTTTTATAAATTAACGTAGCCCAATTTAAAAACATATAAATAACAAGTTGTCCAATAAGATTAATTTAATGTATACAAATACCAAAAAGTAAATACTAATATTAAAATATCGGATTTAGATGGTTTGTTTAATTAATTTTCTAATTTGTTTAGAAAAAATTAAAATAACTTAATTAATTCAATATAAAAATTTTTAAAAAATCATTTAAATTCGATTTTTCGGTTCTTGGGTTAGAACAGACTCAAATCCATCCGTTCTCGATTCGGATACCCGTTCGGATTTTTAACTTATGAAGAACTGCTCGGTTCAATTCGGTTCGAGTTCGGATTCTGTCCGTTTCGGTTTAAGAATTTTGTCCAGATCATCTCTCTCAAGGGAGCGACTGCATGAAGAAACAAGTACCCTTTTGTTTATTGAAGGATTCAACCAAGTGCATATTTGACATTCATTAATTTATTTTATGGATTGTTAGAGAATTATTTTCAATAACACATTCACACAATATTTTTTTCCATTTTTTAACTGCACATTATCCTAAAAATACAATTCAAAACTCATTTTTTTTTTCACAATTAATGTTGAGGTCAACAAATATATAAGTTCAATTAAAGGCATTTATAATTTCAAAATTCTCAACGAACAATTATAAGTAGAACTTAAATCTTAACATTCTTAACACGAGAATGTGTCATTGTTTGATTGATTAGTGGTTGATAGGTGAAATTTTTACACCTTTTCGAACATTCAAAAGTAGATACTTTGAGCCAATTTAATATAATTACTAGTTAATTTGATTAAATATAGATTGTTGAAGGATAAGAGTTTAAACGATTATTGATGAACAAAAGTGACAAATGGCCAAAGAAGTGCAAAAAAGTGAAGAATTGTAAAAGTTTCAGGACTAAATTACAAATATTCAAAAGTTAATTCAAATCAAGAATATTAATATTACATAGATCAAATTGAATGAGATTAGATTATGAAGGATTAAAATTGCACGAAGAAATGACTCGTTCTAACCGAAGGAAGAAATCAAGTGACCAAAATGAAGTTTTTCAAAATTTTGAGGCGTGCGATCTATAGAGATTGTGATCGCAAAGCCTATTGCAGCAACAACAGTAAGCGAAAAAACCACATTGTGCAATCGCAACCTAGATAGATGTGCAATTGCATGGTACTATTTTCGACACAATATCCGGTTTCATTATTTTGATATATAATACATAATTTTTGCGAAGAGGAGAACTAGATAGCAAGCTATAGAGAGAGGATAAGAGGCCACAAACAAGACTTGTCCTCTTTTTTCTTCCTAAATCTATTATCTGAGTGATGTCTCATACATCAAATAAGGATTCTTGTAACTTTGTAATGTTCGACTAAACTTTTAGTAACTTTGAATATTTAATTAATTAGCTACTAATTGAATTTTTTTATGATTGTTATTTCATTTGATAGACTGAATAACGACTATAACACTTGTATCAATTGTTGTAGGATCCAATAAAGCATTGAGATATAGAGCTATACTTTGCATGATTTGAATTGAGTGTTCTTGTGTCTAATGCAATCTTTCATGTTCACATTTTTCATAGAAATATATGAAAGTCACGTGTGAGGATAAGCTTAATTGTATTCGAGAGAGGTTGCTGAACAAAATAGGTATATTAATCGACAAGATTTAACAAGTGTTGTCATGGTCTTGAATTGTGTTAAAAACAAATCAATAATGGAAAAAATCGATGTTTTAGTGCCTTCTTTTAATTGACTTACAAATGCTTCTTAGATCAAACTCAAATTGGTTGTTTGATTAGAGTTACTGTTAATTATAACTAGATTAATTAAATAATTCTGGATGAGACAATATATTATTCATTACTTTATTACTTGACTAGCATATGGTGCACTTGTAGAATTTTAACGATCAATGACCCCATAACTTAAATATTTAGTTAGAACTAATAGCACTATCTCAATTTTTTAGTATCATAACTTCCCCATCGAGACTCCTTTATCTTTTAATTAAAGAGAGGTAATAAATTCGGCAAGTGTACGCTACTTTTCCTCATCTGGGTACTTAAAAATGGGACAAAATGTCTCCCACTTAAATTAATTAATGCCATTTGGACTAAGATATTCTCAGAATCGTTTGAAAATATATAAGTGGATGGTGCAAAGTGATTGTAATCCATAAAGAGAGGAATATATTAATAATATATACACACTATTCCCCTTTTCTTTTGGACTCCTTCCTTTTGTTACTATATATCTATTTTAATGAATATAGTGGCGCCATCGGCTATTGTGAACTTGATATCTCCCTAGTACATTTTTGACACCTCGACATATTACCTTTTATTACCAAACCATAAAATATAACATGCCCATTAATGTGTCAAAAATTATGTTGGTTTCTATCCATTCGTTAATCAAAGGTGATATGTAGAGGGTGTTTGGTAGAGATTAAAATCAAATTAAAATTGAAAATATAGCCGTTATTGTTGACTTTTATTAGACGGGTGAGACTCAATAACGACTATATTTTCAATTTTAATTGGATTTTAAGCCGTACCAAACAGGCCTAAGTTTAGACTTTGACCAAATAATGCAAGCTTGATTGAATTACTAATC